>OMLF01057121.1:0-14896 GCA_900302615.1 Holocentrus rufus | reverse complement strand
TGCTTAAAGTACAGAGAAGACACATTTAAGTTAAGGATGTGTGTGTGTGTGTGTAAGTCATTTAGTCTCATATTTAGTGTTAACATCATGTTTGTCTTACAACAAGTGAAAAAAATCAATTCAAAAATGGGGTGTGTGCACAGATGTACAGGTCAGGAACAATGACTCCCCAACAATTGTTGGCTAATAAGACACTGCACATTTGCAGCCGATACAGTTTTAGGTGAAAAACTCTGCCAGTGGAATGAAACGATCCCTTTTAATTCCAATGCAGTTTCACTTGTTTCAGAAATATTTTTGCAAACAATTACAAATATGTTGAAACAAGGCAAAAAAAAGAGCCAGATCAGGTGACTAGTATCAAGAAAACGACACCTGATTCAAGGAAATTCTGAAGTTGATTAGGATTTGAAACAAGTGGGAGATTTTTTGCAGTGTAAGATAAAAAGATGTTAGATAATGATATAATGATGTTGTGATACCCCGTGTCTGAACACTTAAATAACGTGTCTTGCACTATACTGCACTATACAGTAGAGATAGAACAAAGCAGACTTATCTTCCACGTTGGTTGTAACAGAGGTTCATGCATACACATTTTATCTTCAGCAGTAATAAGCTTTTGAGAAAAAGCAGCTTTTCCCCCTCTAATGTTCCCACACAAAAGTGAAACTCTGTAATTAAAACATGATTGCTCCATTTGCTTAATTCACAAACTCAAAAACAAGATTGCCTCAGGGCGTAGAAAGGAGCTGCATCTGCAAGACTCATGAAGATCAAACAACCACACATAGTTTAAAACTGAACCGAACAACAAGTTTTACATGATTTATGTGTACAGATGCTTGCCCAGTGGTGCATGGTTGCCCACCAGAGATGCTGTTGCTTCATCGCACAAAGCTCCATTTGATCAAAATCACTATTCTCATTGAAATGTCATGCTCTTGCGCGCAAATTCTAAGGGCGAAGGATCAGACACATCTTCAACAGGAGGGGTGCCGCCAATTAGTAGAAACTAGGAATTCAATCAACTCCGTAGACCACCCAAATAACATGAACACACATGCTAAACACAGATTTGAATGCTGTGAATGGTTTGGCAAGAGATCTTTAGAGGGTTTGTTGTTGGATACCCTCTGCACTGTTGGAGGCATACGGGCCTCTGCTTTACAAAGGATGATCTGACATTATAATGCACGTCCAGGCCACAGCTGTGTGTGTATATGTGTGTGTGTGTGCATGTGTGTCATGTGCATCCTGAGTGACCAAGCATACCACACAAGCAGGATGCATCAGTGCCCGCAGAAGTGTCTTCTTTGTGGCAGGATATTCCCCCTGCAACTCACGGCTTAGCCTAAGATGAGGCTCAGAGATTATACATCATCATCCATCGACAAATTACAAAGACATAAAGTTTGTGTAAAGGTTTGAAGATTACCATGTTGTTATAATAAAGCGTTTCCATACTTTGATCCACCTAAATGGAAAAATAATGCTTTATTATATCATTACACCAAGATCTGTCCCCTTCTCTCTCTCTCTCTCTCTCTCTCTCTCTCTCTCTCCTGTTTATGCCAAAGTAAAAAGTAAGACGTGCATATCTGAGACTTTAATCTTCATAATTTGCATAATGTTTCTTTTCATCCAATGAAATGTTAGATGCATGATGGTGGAAGCATGAAACATAGAGATTATCATTATAAGGATCTTGCAGAGGCATTCAGGGGTATTGAGGAAGAACAAAGAACTAAGATGGATAAAATTCTTACATGATAATTAGAGATAAAGAAAGATTGAGGGGTGCTCATGTTGGCAAAAAAAGAAAGAAAAAAAGTAGTACTGTCTTACATACTGTTTTAAAAACTATTCAGGTCTAAAATATATGCTTATATATGTATGTGTACAGATTTCTACGAACATCAGAATGCACCAGAGCTATTCTCTGTCAAGTCTTGCTACGAGCCAATGAAAACGCGTCTTCCTCTGTGGGTGTTTTGCTGCCTTCATGGGTATAGGAAAAAATGGAATTACGAGTTGTTCGTGAACGACCAAAGTGCTGAATAGCACAGTGGGAAGGTCGGACTTTCCAGTGATACTCATCTTGCTGATACGGGACATTTAGTGGCCAAAGAGCCAAACAGCTGTGTCAACAAACATCACTGTAAAATACAGTCACAGGTCAGCAACTGAGCTATTCGATGTTACTGATTGTATTCCATGTCAGTAATCTTTAGTGTCACTGTACGTTTCTGTTTTGCCGTCTGATGAGCTTTTTTGTGTTACTCATTTTATCATATTTTTGAACTTTTGTCTTTTCCATTATCCTGTAGACTATTTAGAATAGACAAAGTAAACTAGACTGTTTGCTATTCACTCATAAAATAAAATAACGGCTATCAAAAATTACATTGGTTGCAGGGTCCATTTTGTTACTATTTGCGATCTAAAGCACTTGAATGCGCGACACTTCGTATTTACGACTACGCTGACCACTTGAAGGCAGCATGTGACGCTGCTACCACATCCGGGACTTGCGGCAGTTTCACATGTCAGCTGGTTCAGCTGTCAAGACATTCATGCATGTGAGGAGGCTACTGTAGTCTCTTGTAAATCAGACCTATCAGGAAAAAAAAGATGGTAAGTTTATTTAAGTTTTTGTGCACTGACATTTAAGTAAAACTGTTAACCATAACCTGCAGCAGAATTCGCCAGCGAGCATGCTTTACCAAAATTAGCTACTCTAACGGCTAGCTTGCTAATGATAGCTAGCTCGCTACGGCTGGCAGCAGCGTTGACAGCTGCTGAGGTTTAGCTAAATTTAGCACGTTAGCCATTTGCTAACGTTCATTCATTTTCCAGCGAGAAATGTGTTGATTTTGGCAAAATGACGTTTTACCTAAACTCTTGCTGCTATTAACTTGTTAGCATCTTCTTTCGGTTGCGCGAGCTTCAGCCTTCGTTATGTAAACAAACTTACTTACTCTTCGTTGCAAGGACTAATCATTCCGTCTTTAAACTTTCTTGGCTCTCCTGAGCTATGGCACAACACTCTTGAGTGACTGTCACAGTTGTAATAGCAGGGAGGGAGCCCCATGCCCTGGGACACGTGTACCTTTGGGTTTTTACATGCACAGTTTAAATCGGATGTTTTGTTAGCAAACGTTTAACTTTTGTTGTTGCAACAAAATGTTTGTGTGTGTTTTATCTCTGATAGGCGCTGATGGGAATTCAGCTGGTGGTCAGCTTGCTGGCTGCTAGCATTATGCAGAGGATGGCTCCACATTGCTCTTTTGCACGGTGGCTCCTTTGCAATGGCAGGTAATGTCACCCACACCAGTCACCAGTAATAGCCGTTATCTTTTGTTTCCTGTATACGGTGTTTTTATGAAAGGGTCTCTTCTTCCTTCCAGTTTGTTCCGGTTCAAACACCCGTCAGAAGGAGAGCTGTGTGCATTGGCAGGGAAGCAGATGCCCAAACCCAGCAGGAGAGACAGGTGTGAGGTGGAGGAGGGTCTGACACTGGAGGAATAGGCTGCACTGTAGTTGTGCTGCCTACAGGAAGAAAATTCCCTTTTTAACAGGCAAATTTATTTGTCTAAGAATACTTTTGTTCAAACAGTAGTATGTGGGGAAAAAAAGGTTTATGTTGGTTGCTGGTCTTTCTGTCTTTCACAATATAGGACTAACTTAGAAGAATGTATACTTGTGTGTTTCATGTTCCACATTCTTTTATGTGTAGGAGACAAAATGGAGACAACAAGCCTCTCACTGTGCCCAAAGACATCGACCTTCACCTGGAAAAAGCTCCAGTCAACGTCCTTGACGCTCTTGGTAAAACAAACACAGCTCTCACACAGTCACATTGTACAAGTCCTACAGTAGACTCCCCCTACAGTTAGAGACAATTACTTCATTATACTCCACATATCAAAATGTTAATTTAATTTTGCTTAGTATGTTTTCTTGTGTCTTTGCTTTCAGTGTTGCGTTTTTTCCTGGAGTACCAGTGGCTGATAGACTTTGCTGTCTATGCCATGGGTATCTTCCTGTTCACTGAGTGTTACTACAGTGTTGTTGACGCCAGCAAAGAGGTCAATATCGGAGCCATCTGGTGTGTTCTGACGGTTCTCTTTGGCCTGTATCCTTCACCCAGCTCCTCTATAACACAGCAGACCATTTCTGAAACAGCCAAATATTGATTGCTCCTGTTATTTTTAGCATTTTCTCTTAAATATACAATGATACTGCTTGAACTTATAAGGTAAGTTATTATAAACCATTATAACAGGACCACTGTCATTAAAAAATGTCTCAGTTTCTCATTTCAGTAGTCAAGAGGATCACTCTTCTACTCTGAGAGCTTTGATGGGCGTCTGTGCCATAAAAATCCTATTAAGCACTGGCAGTTGATAGCGAACAGGTAATAGCTTCCATCATTAGCATGTTCACTAATATGCCAAATAATAATCAAGATTTCTTAAAACACAGCTTTTGATAGATGTAAATCAGTCAGAAGACCAAAAATAAAATAGACCCACTGAAATAATTATGTGGAGTTTTAAGTTTACTGTGAGTGCGAGTCTCCACGACATTCTTGGGAGTTTTAAATTTGGCCCACGAGTCCGTCACTCTTGGACCGGATAAATGCAGAAAGCTGCACAAAGTTTTCCCTTAACCTGCCACCCCCTCAGGAGGACACTGCACACACTGATGAGTCACTACTTCCGCTCTGACGAGGGTGGCGAGCGCTCAGTGTGCCTGGCCTTTGGCTTCTTGTCTCTGCTTGTGGCCATGCTGGTGCTGGTGGTCAGAGAAGAGTACCTGGAGTTTGGCCTGGAGTCAGGCTTTGCCAGCCTCTTTGACAACTTGGAAATCTTTGCTAAACAGCAGGGCTACGCCGACTGGTCGTAAGTCTCTCTCTTACTAGTGCAACTTATGTCTTAGATATATATGATTCCCTTGCTATTCACAACTATTATTACATTATGGAATAAAACACAGGCTTTTGAGTCTCCCCTCTTTGTCTTAAATTAAGAGATTATAATCATTTGAAAGTAAGAGACACTGCAGTGACAGATTGCACGTATCCCAGTCCCGGGAACTTACATATTTATACCATGAAATATGTGCTGAATTATTGACATTGAGTGCTTGTTGGTTTGACTCTCCTCAGGGTGCCAGTGACCAAGCTGACAGTGAAGCTCGGTCTGGCTGCTGTGTGTGCTTTTATTGGTGCTCTCCTGGCCTTCCCCGGGCTGCGACTGGCTCAGACTCATCTAGACGCTGTACAGATGCACTCAGACCGCCCACTCATCCAGTAAGACCTGTCCCAGTTACTTTGCAAAAAGTACTGTATCCTGTGTCTCTTATAGAAATAACCTAGGCAGTGTTTTTGCTCCTTGAGTAATTTCCTTACTGTTTTCTGTAGGATTCTGTTGCACATCGGTTTCCTGTCTCCAGTCTTTGTGTTGGTACTTTGGATCAAACCCATAGCCAGAGACTTCCTGGCCAACGCACCAATGGGGAAAACATCAGTCACACTGTGAGTGCACATTTGTCTTGGCACTTAGTAGCCACAACAACAAACTTATCAGGACTTTCCCATGTTCTTTATTTTCATAATACCATAAAAAAACCTTAAGATTTATCCTACAGTGACTTTCCAGTGCTGATTTTTACTGATCCTCTGATACACCTTTTCTTGCAGAGTGTCCAGCGCAACATTTGACAGCGTGCGTCTGTGGGTCATTGTGGTACTGTGTTTGCTGCGGCTAGCACTGACCCGCTACCACCTGCAGGCCTATCTCAATCTGGCCCAGAAGTGGGTGGAGCAGATGAAGAAGGAGGCAGGACGTATTGCTGCAATTGACATTCAGAGGAAGGTCAGATTTGGGCATCATATTTTGCCGTGATTTTCTCTCTTTAAGTGAAAAATGACCAGGCAGAGAGAGGATTCTGCATATTTGAACACTGAAGGGTTGAATTGAGTTTTAGCCCTCTAAATGCAGGTTGTTACATTAAGAGTTGCTTGATTAGACAAATAAGATAATGAAACGTTTAATAACTGTTGGAGAGTGAACTTAATGTGTCTGCTCTTGTGATTTTCTCAGGTCACTCGTGTGTTTTGCTACCTGACTGTGGTTACTCTTCAGTACTTGGTTCCGATTCTGCTCATCCTGTTCTCTGTACTGTCCCTCAAGGCACTAGGTAAATAAAATACCACCATCACCACCACCACTGCATTTCAGAAGGTGAAAGGCTGAAGGGAAAATCAATGCTAAAATACTTAAACAGTCTTAATCAGTAGTTATTGTTGATAGGGCTGAGCGATATGGACAAAATCAAATATCACAATATCTTTGACCAAATATCTTGATATCAGTATTATGACAATTTTATATGGGTGACTATTGGTGCTTTCATAAGATATTTACAGAAAATTGATTTTTAGATAAATAGTTAGCAATGTGGATATGACGACCAAGCAGGTAGAGGCACATAATCTAATAAGGTGAGAAAATTGCTTCCCTTTATATTACTGTAATGCAGATACCAGGGAAAGGCACTTATGCCGTATCACCATATTACCGTATCCAAAATCACAGACAGTATCTATTTTCATATCACAATATCAATATTTATATTGTCAAGCCCTAATTAGTGATGCACCTTGCATTTGTGGGCCCATTTTGTTGTTTGGTGTGTTTGTATTTATCTTGTTCCTGTGGATAATTGATCTAACATGGGTGACGTGACAGCTTCACGTCACGCTACTGGCAATTCAACTTCAGTGGGTTTAATAACATAAAATGTCCAAGTATGTAAAACAACAAAGGTTTTGGTGTTAGCGGCTTAGAGTCAAAGAACAGGGGCCTCTTTCAGGACCCATTTAAGTACCAAACCTTCTTTAAGTTTGGTGCCGGAGTGATGACAGATCTCTGCTGGTCCTGCAGGAGACTTCTCCTGGGGTTTGGGTGCAGAGGAGACACCTGGTGTGACCCCGGCCCTGGTGATGCCCACAGCGGCGCCCGTCTTGCCCGGTGGTCTTGACGAAGATGAAGAGGGGGTGGAGGACATGGAGGAGGACATCCAGGCCACCGTGGCGCGCTTATCAGAGGCCTTCACCGCGCTGCGCTCCGTCCTCACGCCGCTCTTCTTCCGGGGCTTGTTCGCCTTCCTCACCTGGTGGGTGGCTGCCTGCCAGGTAATCAGCTCTCTGTTCGGCATTTACTTTCACCAGTACCTTATGCAGAACTAACTGAGGAAGACAAAGATCGCCACACTGCTCTACCTACAATCTAAACACCAGCCCCAGACTATTGCTAACCAGCTGCACAGGATGCCTGCAGACAGAACGGACCCGAGTGGGGTTCCCTTGTGTGTTCCGGTGCAACACATGTTGTACCCAAGGTGTCTTGAACGTAGACTGGTGATGGGCTCTGCCTGTTGCGTTGTTGCTACCTTGTTGCCCTTTAGGCTTTGCTCAACCAGCAGGCTGTGTTTTCCCTGTGGGTTACTGAGATCAATAACAAGGGTGTACAAAAGGAACTGGCCGCAGTCCAACCACTTCAGCAGGACTTTTTCTCTGCAACTCCTCAAATATATCTATGCCAGTGTTAACCCGTTTGTTCTTAACACAGAAAATTGTTAAATGCTGCATATAAGATTTTAGTAGCAGGGTAGGTATCAGTACTTTGACTCTGTGTAGATGATACATTTTATTTTTTAAAGGGGTTCTGTGTCCCCAGTTTCAGAGTGCTAAATGCTTTGTTTATTTTTCTCTGCTGTACTGTACTGATTGCAAAGCAGTAGTGAAGCTCAGATCCAGCCTATTGAAACGTCCTTCAGTCAGAACTGTGGCTGGCTATTAGTCTAAATTATTTTTTACCTGAAAACAACGTGCTAGGGAGCTGTTACTATTATCTGATCAACGAGTTCTTAAGTGCCTGGGAACTCAGGGATTTTGAGTGAATTTTAAAATATATATCTGTTTCCTCCAAGTTCATGTGGATTTAGAACGGGGATTGACCACGCTCTACTGAATAGATAAGACAAAACACTCCAGCCATGTCTCTCTCTGTATTTTTTTTCTTTTTTTGCAAACACTACTCAGTTGTAAACGTTTTTAGCTGCAGCGTCTCAGTAAGGTACATCAATTTTTAATTTCTGCTGTTTTTATTGCCAAACAAACATGTACAGATAAGACAAATCCTAGCCTACTTTGAATCAGTCGTTGGTCTGACATGGATTGCAACTTGCACAAGTGTCAACAGATTGTTTTTATTTATTTATTTATAATGTATTGCCTCAAATAACCGGTTATTTTACAAATGGTGCAGATGCATTCACGCTGTACCTTTGTGTGTTCTGTTTGTGGCAAGTTTGATTTTAGTGTGATTTGTTTCCAGATGGTGTAATTGAATGTTCTGAAACCACGTTATACTGTGAAGTTCACATGAAAATATTGTTTTAAAACTTTTTACATAAGTTGAAGAGACTCTCTCTGAATGCATGGTGTGCAAGCTTTCGACTGTAACCCGAATGTTTTATTTCTTTGTGTGGCTTAATAAAACATTTATTATTTTCAGCTCTATGTAATCATTTTGATATTACTGCACAGCGTATGTTGTAATTTTGCCTTTTGTTTTTCCCACCGACTTCTCCAGGAGCGTGGGAGATCCCGGCCATAAAAGACGTTTTTCCTTTCAATGTCAGTACTTCATTTGAGAAAAGACATCATGCATGACAATAGAGTGTCTCGCCGCTGTACTGGGTCCTGAACTCTGACCCCAACCCCCTGAGAAGATCTTTCTTTAATCACCGATAATTACTGTGAACTTCTGGGAAGGGATGTGTGTTCAAGCTGGTCCACCTTGGCCCTAGGAGCTGTTACTGTATATTTTCTCCGGCCATTATGACAGGAAAAAACACACCCAAATCTTCAGCACGTGTCAAGGAAGTACAAAAATACTCCAGGCAGATTTGTTATCTTTATGACATTACTTATCCCAACGTTGAACAGCAGTAAACAGCCTGGATTTACATGCAAGTCATGTGTAGCAGCAGTTAAGGAACGTGACCTTTCATCAGAGCAGGCCTGGGTGGGCTCTTTGTCTGAGAGCTGACATGATTTATTGGCGATATCATTTGACTTCCACATCCAGTCAAAACCCACAAAGACGCTCCACTTCAGGGAGGGCTGGCCGCCTCTCTTTCTTTTTATGCGGATTGGGACAGGCTTTATTGGGGGATATCAATACTGCTGCTGAGAAGTGAAGACATTTGAGAGGGCACCGGTTAACAACCCTGACACCTCGTATATTCAGTGACTGACTGAAATTCAGTGATATGTCTGGGTTTTTTCTTCACTGTTTTACAAGATATGACATAAAAGCAAGATAAGGAATATTCCTTGGAAATATGTTTATTTTACCGATCCCTTTTTATTGTTTGATGACCAGCTGCCTTAACAGAGCGTCAGAAATCACTGAGACTTTTATGATTAACCCAAATTGCACCACTCAGACATGCACTGTCTCAAATCAAGCGAGCATAAGATGAGATTTGTCTCCAAAAAAAAGTGTCCTCGCCTTCCACGAGCAGTCCAGTCCTGTTCCTCTCTGAGCCTGTGACGGGACTGGGAGAGTGCCTGGCCTAATGAACTGGAAGGTGACAGGGTTGACATATCTATATAATCACATTAATTATGTGCATCTGTGCTGGAGGCCTCAGGCCCCTTCAGTCTGCTCCATGGACTGCAGCGGGCCAGGTCAGGCAGCCATGGCGGGCTATGGTTACTATAGAAACCAGCATGTGTGTGTGTGTGTGTGTGTGTTTAGGACCCAGACATGCCCTACAGACTGCCCTGGTCTCAGGGGAGCAGACCAGACATGACCCCAATGAGACTCTCTTTTCATTTAAGGAGGAGAGACGACAGGGGCGGACTGGGACTCGGCCGGCCTGGACTCCACAGCGCGGGCCAGCCAGCATTACCTTTTGGCTTTTGGCTGAAATGGAAAAGAACGGCGAAGGAGCAGAACAAGAAAATGTCCCAGCATAGTCATAGTGAGACACCCAGCTGTGGAAATGATCATTTTTGGAACTGAATGTGTTTTTTGAAGACATAAGGTCTCCAGGCTTCTAAGTGGTCCAGTTTTGTTCCTCCTGTTCAGTGGCTGCGTGGTGAGCTGGCTGACAGGGGCAGACATGATAATGAGGGAGTGTGTGTGTTCAAAAGATGGAACGAATGTGAATAACACTAAATAAAGGGACACATGAAAGACTGATAGATACACAGAGTACAGGATATCTATTGGCAGATTGAAGGTAGATCAAAAACTGGAACGACGGCCTCTGAATCACTTTTTTTTCTCTCTCTTTTCAGGGGAAGATAGTAAACTAGAGGTCCTCAGCACAACACACCAGGCCAAATGGATATACAAATCATTCATTTTATTTAAAATGATTCAAGTCATTTGACTTTAAAAGCTTCCTTTGATGAATGTAACCTAACCAGTGTGTGAAATAAAATTCTGCCTCTGGTCTGTTGGTGAAGCTTTGAGCAAACATGTAAAAACTGAACCCAAAACATGAGAATACTGTTAACTTGGTTTTTATCATGCAGACGTTTGTCAATGTCACTACATTACAACTGAAACAGAGACAAAACAGAGCTGATTCCACAGCAGCACTTCAACTTGAAGACCTCCATGTGCGCGCTGCGTCTCTGCAGCGTTGGTTACGCTGTGTTTGTCTGAATGTCTTCAGGGTGAACCTGTCTCTTGTCATGGAGATTAATTAGATAATTAATCACCGATATTTAATGCTGATCGTCTCTGCACTTTTCCTCTTGCATTTCAGCGATGATGATATAAAATAAGATGACCCCTTGTGGGCAAATGATGGAAATTCAAGCTACAGGACAAAAAAAAATCCATAAGAGACTGAATTCTGAATATATTTTGACAACTTCAGAGCTAAAGATGAATATGCAAAACCAAAACACACAGAAATCCAGTGCATAAAAATTACAGCGTCAAGTAAATTTACAGATATAGATGATTGAAACCACATATTCTTCAATAAAAATATCTAACAATCATATATTGTGACTTAGTCAGTTTTTAATTATATACCTGTACTCTTTATCATCACAAGACAAATAATTACATAAAAGCCAAAAAATATATATATATTCATTTTCACACCTTCATACAACTTGAAATATCATAAATGATAACCGCAAAGCTAAATAATTTTAACTACAAACAACTAAATAAAGCCCTTCAGAAAATGTTTTTTAAATGCATGACAAACCTTGGTAGAATTCTTATATTACTTTAATCAAATTAGATGCAGTACTGACAAACACATATGTTAGTGGCCATTGCGAGAGAGGGACACATAAACACTTTGGCTTGAACGTAAGTTGAAACAGACTGCCATAAATTTTGTATTGAGTAATGAGTAAAGTAAAAATTTAAAACTGTAGCATAATTTGGAGGAGCAATAGAACTAAAGCTTAGCATATCAATAACTATAGCCTTAAAAAGAAGCATGAAAAGATACCCTTTTAAAACTTTATAAAGAAATCAATCATCCCTGAGAAGCTCATCGATGCCCAGATTTTCTCTAAAAATGTCCATGTGTACATTAGTCTTACATAACTGTGTTATCAAGACAGTACAGGCCCATTTCACCTTTCACCAAAGAAGAGGCCAAGGCCACGGTGAAAGATGATACCTAATTGGTCTCATGTGAGGGGACCAGCTCATTGATTTTGGGTTAAAGGCTAAAGCATTAACGTTATATATTTACAGTAACAGGGGAATTAGGTGTGAAGTGCCGAACACTGAGACACAGCGGTTGAGGCTGGCTGGTGTGGTGAGTTATCTCCACTGCCCCCTGCTACTCACTGTAACACTCAGACAAAGACAGTGGAGGACACACTTCATTGTTATGTGGTTTCACAGCTATTTTCCAATTTCCACACCACACCTGGGTCAGATAGCGAATTAGTCAGCGGCTTTGTTTGAAAGCCAGACAGGTGGGTTTTGCAGTTTTGGAGCAATTCAATTGGTCCCACTGTGCTGCTGCAGGTACGTTCGATCAGTCGCAGAACAAAAAAAAAAGAAGAAGAAGAAAAAAAAAGGTACATTTAAAATAGTATTATGATTCACATTTGCTCCACACAGAAAACTAAGCCTAACCAAACAAAGAGCAATGCCCGTATGCATCTATTCATGGGATCAATCAGAGACGCAAAGTCAATTCATCATCACTCAGGAGAGACCAGCTCTGTATGTGCAGACAAAGAGAGGCTTTCCTCTCTGGGCTGATGGGGACAAATGCATGCCCGCTATTCTCTTTCTACTGCGTTAGTGTGTGTGAATGTGTGTGTGAGTGTGTGTGTGTGTGTGTACATGAGAATTTGATATGCAGGGCCTGATGGGCAGTAACTATTTGAATGGGAGATGGTGGTGGAGGGGTGGACTGTACTGTACCAGCCAGCTATCTTTGCCACCCATCACTGATCTCTAGCTGCCTGAGAGGTTGCCCTCCTTTCTCTTCATCTCCAAGTTGCTGGGCCATAGGTGGGTAGCCGGCTTTGGGAAACTCCTTCCTCTCATTGGCTGGATAGGGTTCTGGAGGGGTATGGCAGGCGGAATCCGGGTTGCTCATTGGAGAATGCTGCCTGAGGTGGTGCAGAGGAGGGGAGGTGGGTGAAGACATGTGCTCCGGAGAGCTGCGCTCTGATTTGATGTTGAGGTTGAGGGAGGGCAGATGTGGGGAGCTTGACGAGGAGGTCTGGGAAGGGAAGGAGCACCCTCCACTGGACATCCTACAAACAACAAGAGGAAAGAAAAAACTTTGGTGTGAAAACAAACGCTCCTCTCTACTGTGGAATTACCCTCACCAGGTCCAACTTATGGATAATTTGCATTAGTCTTCTTATCAAACAATAAAACACCTTTGCTAAATGTAGCAGCTGATTATTGCATCCACTTGATATTGACCTGGGTTTAATTTTATAGTTCAAACATGGGTAGCAATTAATTATACTTCCAATTTAAGAATTTCTAAGTCAATAAACATTCTGAAAAACAGTGAAGAGCAACAGATAGAACACATATGTGGATGCAGAATATATTTTATCCACACATCGGTACCATATTATATATACATTAATATTCTCACGCTGGGCTGATATGAGGCCCATGGGCCTCTTGAGGTGGCTGTGCTGTATGCCAGGGGTTCACTGCTCCTCGCTGTACACTGACAGAGTGGGGAAAACCTGGGTGACTGTACTCTGGAGAGAGAGAGAGAGAGACAGACAGTACAAGTCGGTCATAAATTGCAAAAACTAGACACAAAAAAGATGTTTTTTTTCACATTAACAAACCAGCATCAGGGAACAAGAGGCCAGAGTATTTTCACTTTGATCTACTCTTATATCAGTCTTAGTGAACACTGTTTCTTATAATTAGGACTCCACTGAGTTCACATTTTCTCTGTTCACTGTAATTCACCACAGAGCTGCCGGTGCAGACGTACCAGAGGCTCCGGGGGAAGGGAGGCCGTAGCCTCCCAAACTGTGGCCCAGCAGTCCTGCCTTGCCCATGGCCACCATGGAGCTGCTGGGGTGCAAACCCTGGTACAAGAGGCTTCTCTGATGGTCAGGGAGAGAGAAATAGGCAAATTATGACATTATGCCATTGGTAATACAGTGATCTCATTGCAAAGAACTTGGGTATGAATTTGAATCAGGATAAAAACAGTTGGTGTTAGATATTAAGCTTGCATCCACTGATGTAAATGACAAAATAGTTATCTTTGCAGCTTGTAATGCAGATAATGCAGTTTTTATAATGAGTATTAAATCTTGGAGGTACTGCATGCATAGTACTAGTGCAATAACAATCTCATTTGTGGTGATCACAATTAGAAGTAACAGTTACTTACCGCAGAGCTGAGGTTGGCCCGTGTGGCCCCCATGCCCTGATTAGCAGCCTCTCCCCTCAGACTGTCACTGCCCAGGTTCAGAGGAGGTGGGCTCTTCATGTCCATGGCCCGACTCAGGTTGCCGTGGGAGAACACGGAGTAGCCAATGCCTGCACAACGAGAGAAAGAAGTAGGAAGTGAAAAATGAGATGTGGGTTTGTCTGTTGTTGTTTCACTCGCACAGCTTTCATTAATTCCTTATCATTCATGCTTTCCCTCTTTCTTTCTCTCTAACTGTCTCCATCTACGGCAAAACACATGCTGAAATGAACGTGCAGTACATATTGCATCTCCTTTCAGTGTGTCAATCACAACAGGAACAGGCATAAGAAAAAAAGCATTCAACAGTTCATCCTGTTTCATGGCTGTGGCTGCTCACTGTCAAATGACATCACAGTACGTTCCCATTTATGCTAATAATTATAGTTAGTGTGAAGCTGATATAACTGGCAGGTGCAATACATGCTGTCCAGAAACCACAGAACTGGTTGCAGACGCCGTTTCACTAGTGGAGGGCCAGTTTCACAAAACACACGCGTGCACGCCCACACGCAAACACATGCTCAAACGCTTGCACACAGACATATACACACATATACACACATACACACATACACACACACACACACACACACACACACACACACACACACACACACTTCCTGTGAGTTCACAGCTGGCTGCACAGAGGAAGGACTGTATAGACATGAATTTTACAGTATACACTTATCAAGACCCTCGAACACCAGATTGATTTGGTGGGAGAAAAATGTGTTTTGATGTTAATTGCTCAACTTGTATAAAATACAGATCATTATATTTAATATTTAATATATTTAATCTAAAATGTTACCAATTTGTATAGAGGTACTTAAGACATCATAATACCTTTAAT
>OMLF01057117.1:0-10945 GCA_900302615.1 Holocentrus rufus | reverse complement strand
GTATCTGAATGTGCTCTCTGTTCTGTCAATTGGCTCCATGATCTTATCTGAATTGCCCTGATCTGGTAAACCCCGCCCATATGATACTCAGAGCAGTGATCAAGCTCTTTGAAGATATTGTTTGTGCCAGTCATGGAGCCAAATGCTGCGGTGTGTATGTTACCTTTATCAGCCAAAGAGACAGTGCTGTTGAAATACTGCTCCTCCACCAGCCATGCTGTGTCGTTCACCTTGTTGGTGATCCCGCAGAAACCATTGCAGTTCACTTTGATGGCTGCAGGAGAGAACACAAGACATTACACTGGAGTTTAAGCAATGGAAACATTTCTTGGATCCAGCAGCCATCTAATAGACCTTTTTCACAGGCAGTCATTTTGACATGAAATAGAAGGGTTAACACAAGTGTTAATAATAATATTAATCAAGGTTCAGTGCCATTTACTTATAACAGAACCAGGGTCCTGTTGTTCACAATGTATTATGTGTATTACGCGGTAATTAAACAAATAAACAAATCTTAAATTTGTTTTAATATTTAACTATTATTTCTTTTTATTCCAAGATGTACAGTATAAATGCAAATAGAACAAATGTAGGGTATTATATATAAGAACTGACCATTAATACGTTTCTGCGTCATGTGTTGTACCAGTGAAATGAAGTATAAAAATATATGAATTACAGCATGTATGTTGGATGTGCATAGATAGCAATGAAATTTATTGAGACAAAGAAAAATCATGAGAAATTGTGTGTGTGAGAGAGAGAGAGTGAGAAAGAGAGAGAGGGGGAGAAACAGAGAGAGAGAGAGAGAGAGAGAGAGAGCTCACAAGTTTTGGGAAATGGAGTACATTTACATGCACACAAGTAACCCGATTACTGAGAGAAGCTGGGTTATGCTTCCATATGCTGATTACTGAAAATAATCAGCGTATGCAGTCCTCAGTGATCGGGTTTCTCCTCCACAGCGATCTCCTCCAGTCACTGCAGTTTACCGGGCGGCAGCAGCTACGGAAGATACAATTCAGTCGGCATTAGCCCCGATGCAAACTGGGGTTTCCCGAAGCTTCGCTAAACTCGGGGAAAACCCCATTTTCATCGCAGATAACATTGACATAAAATTGTTCAGCATTCTTCAAGGAGCATGTAGAACAAGTTTTTTACTCTCTCTGTGCATTTAACAGTGTGTATTTATTGTATTTACAGGGCAGTTTCCTTATCTGCTCTGCACCTTGGCACATGAGCACTCAGGTGGAAATCGGGTAAAAGGGTGTACATGGCCGAGAAATCTGGTTACTCCAGGAGAAATCCAGCAAGTGCACACTGATTTCTCTTAATTTCTTACCCCAATTTCCAAAATCGGCATTACCGTTTACTTGGCAGTTGAGAAATTGGAAAACTGTCTGAGGCGAGTGTCTGTGACATCTCAGACGCAGTGTTGACTTAAAACTGAACTTTCCCACTTTACAGAAAATACCGAACAATATTGTGTATCGCCATTTGGCCAGAAGATACTGAGATATGATTTTTGGGCCATATTACCCAACCCTACTGTGGCTGCACTGGTCAGACAGTACACATGAATTTCAAACTGATCGGTTATGTGCTCTTAACCAAACAGTTTTGTTACACAGTACTTTGCAGAGTAACAAGTCCTGTTAGAAAGCACAGTGGCAACACATGCTAGTGAATATATGTTAGCTTTCTTCCTGAAACTCCTGCAGGCTGTAAATAACAATGTGTTCTCTGTCAACCTGCCTGGGTCAAAAAGGATATTTAAAAAAAAAAGAGGAGAAAAAAAAACCTTCTCACCAACAAGACCATACAGCTGACAGGTGGTGGACAGCCAGCAACACAGGTCTTTCAACGTCATTTAATGTCATAATCTCATTTATTGACTTCACCTGGCCAAATGATTGGAACTGTAATGTGTTTGGATGTGTATAGTATGTATAAGAAATGTGGCACTTTCATGTGTTTAGATGTATATTGCATATACAGACGGGTGACAAATTAAAGTAAAATCCAACATAACGTGTCTTGGGCCACCATGAGCCACCAGAACAACTTCAGTGCGCCTGGGTATAGATTCTACAAGTCTCTGGAACTCCACTGAAGGGATGGAATACCATTCCTCCAACATAGAGAGGGATAACATGCTCGGGTTGCAGTGCTTAAGGAAGAGAACGCTACAGGCCTCAATGCTTCACCCCTACAGTGAGGGGGTCCAGTGGCTCTGTTTTCCTGGCATGGTTTGTGTCCACTTGTCCCCTTAGAGTGAAGGTTCACGGCAAATCAGTACAATGCGATTCTGAGTGATCATCACGTTTATCCTATGATGAAACATTTCTACCCTGATATAAGTGCTCTCTTCCAGGATGACAATGCCCCCATCCACAGGGCATGAGGGCTCACTGAATGGTTTGATGAGGATTAAAATTATGTAAATCTTATGCTATAGCCTTTGCAGTCAACAGATCTCAACCCAGCTGAACACCTACGGGAGATTTTAGACCAACAAATCTGGTGTTCCAGACTGTTCCTTGAGCTGTAATCTAATTTGTTAAAATCCACCGTGCCCACATCTAACAACCAATAAAGTGTCGCACTACTGCTGCGTGCGCTTGGTTCCCTGATTTAGCTTAGCCTATCGGAGCCACAGTACATTAGCTTACTTTACTATAGCTACAGAATTGCAGAGGAAAAGTTCTTAATCCCCCATCACACCGGCAACGGAGGCACATGCATAAGCACGCACAAGCATGCACATGGGTAGGAAGCACTTGGAGAAGGTGCTGAATCTCAGGCGGGTGCTGTTTGAGCTGTTTGAGTTTAAATTTCCAACAAAGTTCCACTCACTCTACAAAGTTACCTAGATTAGCTTTAAGTAGAATCCATGCCAAGGTGCAGTGAAAATGTTCTGGTGGCTTGTGGTTGCTCAACACCTTAGACAATTTATGTTGTTTTTTCCTTTAATTTGTCACTCACCTGTATGTTAAATGTGTGCTGCAAGACAAATGTCTGAGTAGTTCTGAAAAATATTATCACAACAGTATCATATCATTTGGTTTGGAGAACCATCTAAAAACACTAATGCAAATAAAAAATGGCTGTATATATTGAAAATGCACCTTTGGGTCTGACTAGTGATGGCCTTAAGGACCAATAACAATAATTTTGGATTGAAGCTGCGGTTTCATGCCAGTATTCAAAGGAATACTCCAATGTTTTGGGTAATCTCTCCTTTTGCCAACTTAACCAGACTGACAAGATGTTTGAAACCATTTTCACCTCTGTACGTCCACTGGTTCAGTTCCGATGGTCAGCATTTTGTGTTAGCTTAGGATAGACGACTTGAAGTCTATGGGAGTCAGCTGGTCTAACTCCATCAAGGTGATAAAATAAACCTTACAGCAACTCTGAAGCTATCTTATTTACACAATGTATCATGTATATTTGAAATATACATTTTGGAGTATTTTTTTTTAAAAATGAAAGTCGTTTTTGGAGAAATTAGAAATGAGAATAAATCTGAAAAAGTAAGGTCATCCTATATTTGGGTTCTAGGCTTTTATACTTCAACATGCATCTGCAGCAACAGGTGGCACCTAAGACTGGTAACCTGAATGTGCCTATTTTGACCAGGGCTGTCACTCAAAACTCACAATAGTGCAGGGGGGCCTGAAAGATGGAGAAACACGGTGACCATCCCAAACAAAGTGGCTCAAAAGTAGGGCAAGTTAACAAATGAGAAGAAGCTCTGATGCTAACTTTAAGATGATGGTGGTAAACGCTGCAGAGTCATCAAACAACTGCCAAGCAACCCCAACCCCTCCCCTACAGCCCAAAACAGTAGTATTTGGTTTCAGTTTGAGTCGCGAGTGAGGAGGAGGGTGCAGCTATGGCGCGTTTCCCCAGCTATTTTGAAAAATCTTCTGCAGAACTTGTTGCGGATGGCAGAAAGACGCCCTTTGGTCGAGAAAAAAGGTAAAACAAACTCAGTCATGTGGAAACACTTTGGTTTCTGTGCAAGATTTGATACACGGCCGTGGCTGCACCACAAAATAAATGAGTAATCATGTTTAATAATTGTGATCTCAATATCAATCAAAATAATCGTGATTATGATTTTTGCGATAATCGAGCAGCCCTAACCATAGCCAAATCTTATTTAACCAAACAGCTCAGAAATGGACTGGACCACATCTGACTTTCAATTCAATGCCAATATGAGCCCCAAATATAAGTTTAACGCCACTTCTCATATCTCACGAGTCTTAATGAGAGGCCCAACCCCATTCATAATGCATCAGTGATTCAGAGACTATAGAACGTGAGAGATTGTTTCCCGGGCAGGCAGCATTGTGAAGCCTGACAGTGTGACCAGCTTCACCTGAAGAGGAATGTAAACAGACTGGAGGCCCAACAGGTTCTTCAGCAGAAACTCACAACCACACAAAAACAGCTTTTGGTGAGTCAGGACAGAGGACTTTCCACTTGAGAAAGATCTTGGGGAGAAATGTCACTTTAATAAAAACAGCGATGAAAATGTACTAAGAACTCTGACGCATCTCAGACTATATGACATGCCCAACTTTAAAAACTTATTAACCTTTCTTTTAATACTATGAAAAGGCAGCGTCAACCTTCTACATTCCCAGCTGGTATTTTTGTGTAATTAAAAGTAACAAAATGGTCCCTCACTTTATTTCATGACAGTCTTGCCTAAGAATTATCCGATTATATGGTTTTATCTTGGAATGTTTCCCTGAATGAATGAGGATCACTTCAGAAAGGTGTGACTTTTAGTTTTTCACACTTTACTTTTCAGGCGGTTTCTGCTACCAAATGCCACTTCATGACAAGTAAAAGTGCATTTGCATGTCAAACGAAGAGCAGGATGAGGAGGAAGAGGCATTGTTCTGAAAACAGAAGGACAATTTTCCCTTTTTTCTACCCTTAAAACACAAGGTCCTTTTTCAGCCTGAACATTCATTCCAATTGCATTCTCCCTAAGGGAATCATTAAAATCTAATCTGAATGTGTGAATTTATGTGAATACATGAATAGTCACTTAAATGTGAACTGAAGTCCCTTTGTTCTTGCAACAACTGCTGTTGGAGATGTGGGTGAGCATCTGTCAGATATATGATACAAGACTCAGAATGTATAGACAGTCTTTGGCGTCTCAAACATGTGACATATTTGAAACTAAAGCCCATTAACCCACTGGCCCCAATGACATCTGTCCTCTTATTCACAGTTACCAGAGCATCATACATTAGAAGACTGAAAGAAATTTAGACAACACACTAAGAGAAAACTAAAGGAAGTGGCTGGGATTATTGAACAACCTTTAAAAAGAGCTATAGTCTTATAATAAAACATTCTATGTAAACATCTCAACAGAACTATAACATCTCTGCAGGAATACCCAGTGGTGATACAACATAGGATGTAGAATACTATTTAATCCAAAAAGGTCAGTAGGCCTATAAATTCACTATTGAGTACCACTGACACACTAAAAGTCCCTAGAGGAATATCATAGAAATACCACAGGCAAAGAAGATAAATAAATGTCATAAAGTACAATAAAGCCACGTTAAATAACAAGTTAACATAGGCTAAGTTAGCATATAAGGTAACATAAGTCACTATAGAAACATAAAGCAACATTGCAGTGATTTGAACAGGTAGGCCTATATTTCCCTGGTAACATCACACACATTACAGCCCACGGGATCCTGACGAAATCTTCCACTTCCTTGTTTGGAGGCGGCGAGTTTCTCTGAACAGGTGAGACAAGTTGGCTGAATAAGTGCGCTACTTGCGGAGCCTTACCTTTACACTGCAGCGATTGCGCCACTTTGAATTTCAGGGTGCCAGAGATGGACTCGCCTGGACTGTAGACGACTTTGTTGTTGTCGAAAGTGAGCTCAAATTCCTGCAGTTTCCCCATGTTTACCAGGCCAACGCGATCGGCCGACTGTCACCTGTACGCACAAACAGGACGCACGTTTACGTTTTACGACCCAGCCCCTCTGCGTGACGCCACTGACCTCATTATGCAACCGCCATATCAAAATATAAGTAAATGAAGTAAACCGTAAGGAAATTATTTGCAAACAGCCTTAAACTCCTCCAAAAACAGTTCGAAAGTTGTGTTTGTAGTGATAGGTCGCTATATGCCAAAGGAACTATCCGACAGTGTTGTGCGGGGAACAAATAAAGGTTGGAATTAGTGACATGAGCTTGCTGATGATTGATTGACAGGTTGGCTATCCTGAAGGTTTATCTTTGTACCAAGAAAAACAGAACAGTGTTGACTTATGAATTGTTCACAAGACACTGAGGTGGTAAGAGAGATTAATATTTTGATTGTTCCATAAGAGTATTTGTGAGGAAAGTTGTGGGAATGGCAAAAAAGAAGAGTGAACCCACTGCTCACTTTTTGTTTGTAACTTTGTGGCTATTGTCTGGAAAGACTGAAGTTTCACAAAGCGCATCTCTTCCCTTCCTTGGATCAAACTTCCTTGTTTTGTTTGAAAGCCGTTTTTGCTGTTACATAAGGCTCTTCAATTTGTGGTTAATTATTTCATCCATAGTAAATTTAATATGCAGCTGTAATTGTAAATATAAATGAGTAGTTAGATTTTGTTTTTGAGTCATATTTGATAATGATAATTAGTATGAGATAACAACAGAACTTTAGAATAGGTTCTATATGTGTGTGTGTGTGTGTGTGTGTGTGTGTATTTATTTATATAAACTAACCAGTTATGGCCAGTTATTGTTTGGATTTCATAAATTACTGTTTTACACACATTGATCAATCAGTAAAAATAGTGTTCAGTAAAAATAGTGCAAATTCATCCCACCTGTATAGTAGTTCGTTTAACAGCATTATTTTATTTTAGTTTTTTTTTTTTTTTTTTGGTCTAAGATTTAGTTTTAGCTTTACAGTAATGACAATCTTGCTTGTAGCTCCATGGTTCCATGAACACCTTGTAGCCTCAAGCTTGGTTACTTATTTTACAGTATAATGTCTATTACAACTTGCCCTACTTTTGAGCCACTTTGTTTAGGACGGTCACCGTGTTTCTCCATCTTTCAGGCCCTCCTGCACTAGAGTGAGTTTTGAATGAGAGTCCGGACAAAGGGAGCACATTCAGGTTTTTAGTTTTAGGTGCCACCTGTTGTTGCGGATGTATGTTGAAGTATAAAAGTGTAGACCCCAAATGTAGGACGAGCTTACTTTTTCAGATTTATTCATAGGAAAAAATGCCTGTCTTATATTTGGGTCAATACGGTACTTTGGTTCCATCAAGCTATACAATGTTCAGTACAATGACTTGATCAAAAAGGAAACCATGTTATCTGATGGCCTAAAACAGATTTCACTTTGTGGAGGTGTCACACCAACTAGAGATTTACACATCAGCTACACAATAAAACCTCAGACAGGCAAGACACAGAACAAACATGTTTAACAGTGGGGTGACTTCTTCACACTTGCCTGGTGTATGAGTGCCCACTTTCACTTACGCAGAATGAGATACATTGCAGTACATGCGGTCAAAAACTTTCCATACCCACAGCGTGTGAAAATGTATCAAACTAGAGTTTGTACAGTATAAGAAGATGTCAACTTCATGATGCAGTTTTATTGTTTATATGCAGACTGATAATGGAACATAACCCTGTACATGCAAGCTATATACATACACAACTATGCATGGATCTAACTTTGCCATTGAGAGATATATCTCCACCAGTGACATAAAATGTAAAACATGATATATCGTGTAGCTTCTCACAGAAATCTCTTTATATCTGTCAGTCTCATCACTGGATTTGTCATTACAAATGCATGCGTGGAAGGGCTTTGTTCAAACCCGCAAAACCTGTAAATTCTAGAGGAGATCCAAAGGTTTTCAAAGATCCCAAATATGTTCTCCTGAATTCCAAGGAAATGTGTATAAAATTGTGCACAAGGCATGTAGATATTTTCCCTTTGATGTAATGCTGCAGCCATAACACAATTAAGAGTGTCAAATTATCGCGTTAATTGCGATTAATTAATTACAGTCATATTTAGCGTGTTATGTTTTTTAATCGCGTTAATCTAATTTTTAATCTCGAACTCTAAACAATGGTCAGTCACACCCTGAAGTGGACATTGATTGGCTGTCATTGTGTTTGGGCTTGTTTAGCATAAGCCAGGGGTCCCCAATCCTAAAACATGCAGGATAGCGGCCCTCGAGGACCAGGATTGGGGACCCCTGACATAAGCTGATAGGCTCCCATTGTAGTTGGAAGGACAAGGTGAGGAGCAGAGAGGAGACGTGAAAATGGAGGAGCATGTAAGAGTTATCGGTGTAATGAATGGGAAAGATACATTTCAAATACGACCCGACTTACAGCACTTTTATATGGACCTGATGTTTTATTTCATTTTTATTTTCTAGTTATTTGGAGATTGACAAAAGAACACAGCAATATTCCCCCCTGGTGGCCGAAACTAAAGGTTGCAGGCAGCACTTGGGACTAGTCTCAAATACAGTGGAATGTAAATGGCTAGGACTGCATCTGTTCAAGTCTGTTAAAGACAAGAAATGACTTTATGGGCCCTATTTTCGTGCGCCTTGGCGTACCGCGCAAAGCGCGGTTATATGCCCAGTACGCAGGGGAAATGACAGCGCGCCTTTGGTATCTTGGTGACAAGATGCGCCTGGCGCATCTGTGAACGGGGAGGGATTGAGATGAATTGGGTTAATTGTTTGTTGTTAATTGCTTATTGTTAATTTCCAAACCGTTATTTTGCTTTGAAAATAGTCAGGACATAAAATGTATCAAAGCTAAGTGATATGAATATTTTTGGTTATATTCTAAATTAGCTTTCTACCTTATTGTGTTCAAGAAAGTACTTGATTGTGTAGAATTGCCGGAAATGCAATGAAAAATTCAAAATTTAATGTGTCTCCAACACACTCCAAATCAAATACATTCATCCTTGAACACAGTGCAGATAACCAGCTTTAGTAGGGATGAATGTGTATCGGTATGATTTCATTATTCTCTGTGCGCCGCACAGCAGTTTTATCGATATGAACATTTAACCACCGCCACATGTGCGTCAGAGTTCATAAACAATGTAGTGAAATATTTTTTCATCATGAGAGATTCATAAACCGTGATTTTGTGGTTTCTTAGATGTGTAGTTGGACGTGCTTCCACCAATTTAAGTGACGAAAATAACACACACCTAGGTGCGCAGAGCCGAGCCGTTGACCTGGTCTGAGCAGGCGGGCCCAGGCGGACGCAAATCGCGGTCATCCACGGCACCAAAATTCCACTGTGTCCCAGGAATGATAAGAACACACCCACTACTGCGCCGCTCCTCCCACCTTAGCACTCAGCATGTCACCAAAATACTGTAATTCTACTCCTAAATTAGGAGTCAAGCTACTGGAATACGGGCTACAGGCGTAATAAAGCTGCCACCACCTTTTTACCAGTTGGGTCCGGATCAAGTCAGGAGTTGTGAAAGCATCCCCATGAGACATAAGGGAAATATATCTTTATTAAGCACAATTCATATACAGGCACAGCAACATGTCAGAACACCAGCACAGGAACCCCCGCCGCCCAGTACCAGCCGGCCTCCCTCCCCTGGGTAAGCACACAATGTAAGCACATGCAATATATGGGCCCAAAACCACACCACATCAACCACAGTGCAAACAGGGCCCGCCGGTTACCACTGCACACAAACCACTCCCAAAGGACAGGCAGACAAATCAAACCCACTACTGCGCACCGACCTGGGAGAAGACAGGCCACTAGCCCCCTATTTCCTCCCTACGAGGAACTCCCTACCTCCTCCCTACCTACGCTATAGTACCGATTAGAACTGGAGCTCAAATTAACTAAATATATAAAGAAGACAAGACTACACACTAAACAATAAACATAAACACTGATTTAAAAGCCACTTAACTCTCCTGGCGAATAAGACCCTCCCCCAGGGTCTAGGCTTTGGAGCGCTGTCCAGCCGGCTTATTAGTTGGGAATGTCGGTGGGGGGACGCCAGTCCAGCGCTGAATGGAGGCACCCGGGCACACTGAGGGAGCCTCCACACCAAGCTGGGAAGCGGAGATGCACTCATATTTAACCCGGGCTACCTAACTACCTGCCACAGGGACATCTCCCCCTAGCCTACCTGTCTTCGCTGCCGGCAGCCGTAAGCAGCGTGCGAACGGCACCCACCCCCCGGACAGATGAGTGCTTAGCAGGATCTTGGCTGGGCAGAAGCCCCGTGGCATCCACCAAGCTCCGCTCTCCAGAGACACAGATTGCATGCTCGGCTCTCCTTTATCAATTCCTCAGTCCTCTCAGCACCCCTGATCAGCTCCAGGTGAGCTCCATCAACACCTCCCAATTGAATGCCCCTCCCTACAGAGCCAAACACTAACCCTCATACAACCAAACCCACACATCCCCACATTTCACTACAATACCAAACGCGTCCAGGCGAGGAGAAACCCTCACTGAGGCCTTGTCCACATATAGCAGGGTTTTTGTAAAACCAAATATCCTGCCCCCCTCTGTCTAGAAAAAAACTTACGTACACACCACCTCGTTTTTAGAAAAAAATTCATCCACACCAAACCGCATAAGTGTGTTTTTAAGCACATTCATAAGCAGGGCATCCATACTGTTTCCGAATGTAAACACAGGTCGCATGTGTGACTAAGAACAAATGCAAAACCCCAGTTATTGATGTCCACATGCAGACACACAAATGGAGTATTCGCAAATCTTCACTTTGGTCGGAGGTTTTTAAAAGAGTCGTTTTTAATGCCGTAAATCAGCGCTTTCGTGTGGATGACAGGCCAAATCGTAGAAAAATATCTTCGTTTTGTGACATACCCTGCTACGT
>OMLF01057116.1:36685-47909 GCA_900302615.1 Holocentrus rufus | reverse complement strand
GAGTGTTCTTTAGAGTCTTTATTACGCCAACAACAGACTGGCCTTGCCAATACTGGTATAGGTATGCATGCAACAAGTGTACTTGTGCAATCAAGTACAAACAAATATTAAATTCCTTAATGTAAACACTGTCTAGCACAAATAAGTACAAACAACTGTACTTGTGCAATCAAGTAAAAACAAATATCGGAAAACGGCTGGTCTCTCCCTGCTATCGGTATTTTGCCGATTATCTTTCGAAAAGACGGCGATTCGACGGCAGAAAGAGGTAACATTTCTTCTACTATGTACGAGGCAACAAGCTTATTTATTTCGGATTTTGATGTTGGTGATAGTACCTTATGTTCAAATCAATGTTGTGTGCGTTGTGTGTGATGAATGATATGTATGACTGGCAAATGTAACGCAAGTAACTAGCTCGGAAAAACTGTAATAATATTACCATTTTCAGAAGAGTAATGCCTTACACTACTAGTTACTGAAAAAAGTAATTTTACTACAGTAACACGTTACTTTGTAACGCGTTACACCCAACACTGGCTAGCGGTGATCTTGGGTGAATTACAAGGTGGATCAGACCATGTAGCCAGCAGGGAGGGGGGTGAGCAAAATGAAAATATTCTGGCAAAGTTTTCTTTTATTTTAATTCTGCTAGAAATTTGCTGCTTTTATACAATAAAAAAATGTCCTCGCCCTCCCCTGATATAAATTAAAAATAGACTTGCCCTCCCCTCGACCCAAGGGAAAATTCACTTGCTCTCCCCCTTTTCCCCTTTTTCCTCTGGTGGTCCAATCCATAATTTGCGAAACATCCCTTAGCCTTTTTAATGTCTCTAATTTTGAGTATAAGGAGATATGGCATTTTAAACCAGCAACAGCAAAATGTGTATGACTTCATTGATCTTTTGAAGACTGGGTTTTCTGCCAGGTAGGATATATCATCAGAAGTTTCCCAGCCAGTTGAGTGGATGTGACGTACCACCGGTGCATCAGCAGCAGGCTGCGAGGAAGCAGGTTGGTCTGTAGCTCCCCATTTTCATCTATGGAGAGAAGCAGTGTAATGTCACCAATGTGTAATATACCTGTGTGTGCAGGTTAGTGTAATACAGTGTTAATTGGAAATTAAGTCAGACAATTACACACAAGACATGACATGAATCCATTTGGAAGTTATGTGTCTTTTTGTCATAGGGCACTGTCACTGCCACACCCCCTTTTTGCTGATTGGCATGAACAGTTAATCAGCTCTCCTTTGGCTCATGACCAACCTTTCCACAAAATCTTGTGCATGTCTGTGAATCCATTTGGAAGCTAAGCATCTTTTTGTGATAGACCATTCCCACTGCCACGTCCCCTTTTGGCCAATTGGCATGGACACATACACACATCTTCACACACACACCCTCGACCTCCATACCAAATTTCAGCCTCCTAGGGACGAAAACTGTGGCTGCCACAGTGTGGGGAATATTTGTGGTCCGACCAACCGACTGATGGAGCGGCCTATAGAGCTACTGGTCACAGCTAGTAAGATTTCTGAAGGATTCCACTCATTACATTTCATGAAGAAGTTTAGTGTTACATTTCCTATCCTATTTAGTGTGTTAGGTGGGGTTTTTTTCGATTAAGGGTTTACATCATATATCTCAAAATTGCAATTAGGACAGGAGCAGGACATTTTGCTTGGTAATATCATGTATTACACAGATGTCCTGGGGATATAAAAGGCACCCACTTGGTGAAATGGTTAGCTCTACTATATTTATCAGTGAGATGTCAACATTCTACTTGATTATAGACATGTTACTTATGTGCTACTGTGCTTTTCTAAATTAAAAAAAAAAGAAAAAGAAAAAACAATGTTTGCTCTAGTATCCACCAACTGACAAAATAATACTATGAGACCTGTTTTTACTGACTCATGGCACCATAGTAAAATTATAACATAATGAAATGACCAATTACTTTGTTTAAGTCCATAGAATTGTGAGTGGGTATTTCATTTGGTTCTCAGGGTTACTAGGATATAGATTATATCCCTTATTGCATGAGGGTCCAACGGGATTGGAAGGTTTGACCGATTGCTGGCGGCCATTTTTAAAAATGGCTGTCACAGCCACAAGGGTGTGAGTTTGTGATGGCCAAATATCCAGTTTTGTTTACAATATATCCATAAACACATCTGCCAGATTTGATGCTTTTATCACAAAATGAACCGGGAAACTAAAATACAGGTTCTTGTCATTTATAATATACTTTGTCAGATGACCTCTGCTGAACACAAGAAATATGTACATGTCTAAAGAACTAGTCTGTACATATGAGCGGAAATTATAACTGATATAGTGCAGCAGCATATATGTTGTAATGTCCTTACAATGCAATGTAGATATGAACCCACTGAATGAGGCCACTTCTAAACTCTGGTCACTCACCAAAGGCATGGATGCATTCATCTAAGAGAGCATCAAGAGTCGCTGCTTTTCCCAGTGTGGACGATCCCATGGTGTCACCCTTGAGGAGAAACACATGGCACACCTCCGGAAGCTGGAGGTTAGAGGTCAACACTACTTGCTCAACACTCAGGGCCAATCAGGGATTCCTTGGGAGGAGGAGAGAGACAATTACCAGTAAGAGCATTTGTAAGATAGAAATGCAATCAGCATGTTGACGTAGTATACTAAGGTTCTTGTTTAGAGTCTTGATTCTTGTTTTGATACAATTAACTTGTATAAAAATTTTTATTTACGATTATTCGATTTAATTTAAACCTTTTTCTGACTTTGTCATCACATCCTGGTTTCTTTAGGAAGTTAAGAAAGTCTGCAAGTCTGATCTCACAACTGATGTGTGGGGTTGTCAAGGTGCTCGATTGTTTGGGATTGGCCAGTGTCTGATGGTCAGCAGCTAACCAGATCATTCATTGCCTTTGAATGAGGATTAAGAGCCTATTGTATGAGCTGGGGAACCAGCCTCTGGTGCTTTGGGACTTGTTAATGGCTTTGTGCGTAATCAGTTGCAGTCACCTTGGTGAGGCCCAAAAGACGTCACAGGCCAACCTTATAATTTATTTTCTGGCACTTGGTCAATATCAGTCATTGATGTGTGTGGCCTGTGAGTGTGTGTGTGTGTGTGTGTGTGAACCCTAACCATGCAGTGGTTGCTGAAGCAGGTGAATGCCGTTTTGTTGTTTTTACATAACGTAAAAAATAAACTGGCTCATCATCTAATTGTGCTCATCATTATAACTGCCATCCCAAATGCAGTATGCAGAATGGGTTTGAGGTGTTTTACAGAGACAGTATTTTTTCAGGCAGAAAAGAGGGATGCAGGGAGTTCCTCGCTTGAAATGGGTCTAAACTGTTAGCAGGATGACCCATCTTCTCTGCAGTCTGACAACCGGCAACTGGTGGTCTACAAGAACCAGGAAAACTTTAGGAGGAAAGCCAATGGGAAGCCGGACGCACGCCACAGGCTGTGGGGCCTTGTCAGATTGAACTGACCTTAACGACCTGTACAATCAAGCTGGGATGGAGCTTAAAAGGACAAACCTGCACCTACAAACATACCTCGTGATTTCTGATATCCGTGTCACTATGGAGCCTTGCATCAGCTAAAGGGGGATGCTTCACTTGATTTTGTTCTTGTCTCTGTCTTGTATTGTATCCATCCATCCATTTTCATTGCCGCTTATACTAGTTGTGGGGGGGGGCCTGAGCCTATTTCAGCACACTATGGGCAGAAGGCAGGGAAACACCCTGGACAGGTTGCCAGTCCATCACACGGCAGACACACAGACAGACAAACACACTCACTCACACATTCGCACCTGTGGGCAATTTAGAGCCTCCAATTCACCTAAGGTGCATGTCTTTGGACTGTGAGAGGAAACCAGAACACCTGGTGGAAACCCACGCAGACATGGGGAGAACACACAAGCTCCACACAGAAAGGACCCTGGTCGGCCAGGGCTCGAACCCTGGATCTTCTTGCTGTCAGGCACACAAGCTCAAGAGGGCAGCCACAGTGCTGCCCTCTTGTATTCTATGTACCACAATAAAGCTATAGGGAAAGATATTCTCTGGTGTAATTGCAATGGTGAACACCTGTTTTCTGATGTTCCCAGATGTTGTCCTTGTCATAGGCTTAAGATAGTTCATATAGCTGAGCTAGACCTTTACATGGAGCAAGCTTTCAGTGATGAAAGCGATGAAGTGATGAAGTGTCAGCCTTTTGTTGCTCTTATTAGGAGCTTGTAATTTACCTGCCATCAAACAGATCTGATATTTGGCAGTCTTGGGCATGTGTGGAGGAAAAGGTGCCTCTTGTCCCCAAATAAAGCACTGAACTGTGTGCGTGTGTTTGTGTGTGTGTTAGGCGTTTGTGTAGGTATTCCTCATGTTGTGGGGACCTAAATCTGTTTACACAGTCACATTGTGGCAACTCACTGCCCTTATGGGGACAAAGACCAAGTCACTATAATGCAAATCTTTGATTTTAGGGTGAACACTGCTTGAAATTAAGGTAACTTTAAATGGTAAATGGACTGCATTTATATCGCGCTTTTATCCAAAGTGCTTTACAATGTGCACTTCATATTCACCCATTCACACACTGATGGGGAGCCGGGGATTGAACCAGGAACCAACCAGTTCCTAGGTGACCACTCTACCTCCTGAGCCATGCCGCACCTTTAGGGTTACGGTCAAGGTTAGTGTAAAGGTTAGGGTTAGGCATGTAATTATGGTTACGGTTAGGGTAAGGATAAGTTTCCAGGAAATTAATGTAAGTCAATGTAATGTCCTCTGAAGTGATGGAAACATGACTGTGCCCGGGCACGCGTGTGTGTGCGTATGTGCATGCATGCATGAGTGAGAGTGAGTGTACAATCTCTGAGAATGAATCGAGCCATTGTTCCTTGATTCCTTGATTGGCAATTGATGTGTAAATGGATAAGATCATAAAAAATGACATACAATAGCGAAGTGACAGCAGCATGTCAGTTGTGTGTGATGAATGTTCATTTGCATAATGGACTCCCACCATAAATCTCATTGATGGCATGCATTTTAATTAAGATTTGTCCAAGACAACATTTATCTCTGACTGGACAAATTACATGTTCTATGCCAAAGACCCAAAATGTCAAGCTATATAATGAGTTCACTGATTAATGCTGGCATATTGTACACATAGAAACATAGATACAGTACATGATTTATATGTAATAGTGATAAATATAAAGGAGATGATACTGTACTTTATGATAAACAAAGTGCAAACAACAACTAATACAAACAAAAATCAGATATACTTTCAGAAAAAAGTAATTTATGTTTTGATTTCATGTTTTGCTCTTACATCAGTTTAATACTTCCTATTATGATGTGTGAGGTGAATTTATACATACGGTATGATATAATCAGGTGAGTGAATTATATTTTGCAAATGAGTTTTAAGTAGGTAGGCTTTAGGCGCAAATAAATGTTAAAACCTGTTGTTACTGCTATTATCAGGCCACTGATGAGAAGCAGCTAAAGCCTTACGGCAGATATGGACACCGTGTTGTATGATGCGTCAGAGTGTTGGTTTACCACTGCACATTGAAACTACTCAAGGGCCTATTTCTGGAATTCTCACACCACCAATTTATCGCCTACTGTATGGAAAATGTGCCATGCCATCTGTTTGTCCATGTTAACAGCAGTGTAGATACATGATCTCATTCCATTCAAGAAATAAAGTGGACTATGCTCTGTATAAAAATTTCTGCTACTATTCAAGAATCATTAAATTATTTTGTACAATTATCTCTTTGCTTCTGATTTGCACAGCAAACTAATTAACTTCTAGTCTGTCAAGCCAGACGTGTTGGCTCCCACAATTTCCAAATGCTTCCCCCTTACAGTCTGTACTACAGAAACGCTGAAAATGAGTAGCAAAATTAGGCGGATATCCAGTCATTTCCTCACTTCCATATCCCCTGTGCAGACGTGTAAATAACTCCTACTGGAAACCAAATTAGTCGAAGCCTACCTAGCTAGCTGCTGCACAGAAATGGAAATTCAAAGAGTTATATTTGATTCAATTATTTCAAAACTTTGCAAAATTCATTTGTTCCTCCTTGCCACGGAGACATCTTACATCTTTCAGTGTTTTCTTTCACTGGTTACAGACTTATCTATGGGCCATTTGAAGATTGTGGAAAAAATTGTCTCACATTCTAACTGCACTTGTATTTTGTATCAACATTTAGCAACTGTACAAGCAGAAATCCATCATAGAAGAAGCAGATACCACTTTTCTACTGACAGTCACATCAATTGACCTGAATGCAATACAGCCACAGTTTGTATCTTTGTGGATCTGTCCTCAGTGGTTTGTGAAATGCATTGCCTTCTTCGATTGCTGTTCTGTATTTTAAACAACCGGAGACGTCAATACAACATTGTTTCCTTTCCTCACAAACTTTTTCTTCAACCACAAAAACTTCCTGTGCTATCGCTGTTGCTCTCTTCAACAGAACCACTACTACAAAAAAACTCCTGTGAAGGCATTCTGGGACATGTAGGAAATCACTAGCTGAAGTAAAAGGAATCTAGAAAAAGGTGTAAACACACAGAAAAATTTACCACACTTCTTCACAAAATAACATCTGGAATGCATTAAACACAACACGCTGTACATAACACAAAATATAACTGATATCTAACAGTGCAAGTTTCCAGGATCAATTTGTCCTTTAATTAAATAAAAATAGGCTTTTTCATCACATTAGTCAATTTCCCATGTCATACTACACACCTATTTCACAATAAATGATAAAAATCCCATTAGTTTCCCTCCTAAAAATTATGTACTGTAACGTAATGTTGCATTAATGGGCAAACCTAAAAATTCAAATGTCACAAATTTTTTTTTCTTTCTTTTTTTTTTTTTTTAAGTGCCTTTCTCTCCCCCAACCATCACCCACCATGTTGAATGATCCCTCCCCACACTGTGTCCTGCCATCCTGTTTCAACTACGTCAAAATATGCATGACGCCCTCAAACGCCGCTTCATTGTGATCATAAGTCAGAGCTGTTACACACAATGACGCATACTGTTATGAAAGTGGCTCCAAGGAAAGAGAGGCATCAACTATGTATTGGCATTGACCACACACTGGCTTGCTAGCGGCAAATTCTGTCCAAGCACACTGAGCAGTTACACAGCTTAGACAAGATATTACCTAATCCTGACACTGAGGCATGGCTATTATTTTAAGCAATATTTTAAACTAGTGTATTGGAAGAATATGAATGACAGGTGTATTTGTAGGTGAGGGATTTAACTTCCTTTGAAAAGTAACACAAAAGCAAACAGTAGGTCAGTTGGAAGCAGCAGTTTTGCTGAAGAGGGAGTGTGGACAGGGAAATAATACACAGTCACTTAAAAATAATTTGAGAGGGAGGCATTTCTAAGTAAGCTAGCTCTGAGTGAAAATTCCTGGACCAGACTGATGCTGAAATGAAGTCATTCATCCAGGACAACCAAAGTAAAAAGTGTCTGGGGAACACAGCGCACACAGATTGCGTCATTATGCATTGGCCACGCTCTCTGGGTAGAAATAGACTGCAGCAAAAGATTCAATGAGAAACTGTCATGCCTTAAGGGTACACTGCGTGAATTAAAAATTAAATGATCGGCTCTGAGCCATTCATGAGGGTCTAACCCACGTAGACAAAGTGGCACCAGCTGCCAGCGTTGTGACTTATCAGTCTTAGTTTACATGATGTGTTTCTGAAATTGCCAACAGAAGATCAACAATGCACACAACATTTTGTGTGTGAAACATAAACATAAAGCATTTCATAGGTTCATAGTAAGTTCATAGTATTTTTTTTTTTTTTACAAAAAAATACTATTACAATGATCCATGATCCCAATGCAAAAAGTATGAGGAGAGAAAGCTGTGACTAGAAAATAAACAAGACTAGGTAAGCCTAGTTAAAGCTGGACCATCACTGCAGCTCAAATCACTGAAACTGACCAATTTCTACTCTATGTTTCATATTTCTAGTGTGTGTGTGTGTGTGTGTGTGTGTGTGTGTGTGTGTGTAAGTAATTTGACCAGATTGTATATGGGGCAGAGGCCACATTGCCTACCATCTGTCGGTCTGATCACTTTTATTAACGGCCCACTAAACAGCCTTTCTGCAGTTTGGTCACCACCTTGCAGGAAAGCAGAGCTGATCAGCAGTTGGTGTGTGCGGTTCATGCACCCAGAAACTGCCACTGCGTCTTCTACCAGCTTTTACCAGCTCCTGGGACCAGAGGTTTATAGGAGCTTTTCAATTCGAGCTAGCAACCTACACGCTGAAGTATCAGTTAAAATCATATCACATTGTCCACATACATCTTTTACTGTTTTATGTGGCATTCCACCAGGAATTACGAATCTTCCACCAAAACAAGTTCCCCCCATACACTATTTTGCAAGGGCACCCTCGCAGCATCCTGAGCTTAGTGCTGATGATTATGGTTGGTTTAAAGAAGTACAAACAAGCCTGAGCATTTTCTTTTTCTATCATTTCTTTCAGAATGATACTGAGTTCAGCCAGACCTTTCTCAAGCGGAGAGAGGTCTGGCCATGGACATTACTGCGTACTGACCCTTCAGTGCTAATGGTTACCCAGTTAGCTTTGTCTTAAGTGGTGCTTATAAGGAGCGTTCATGATTGGTACTCTGTAATGGATGCGCCTGTAAAATCAATGAAGAACAATAGTCCAGACAAAATATAAAATTACATTATACAGAAAAAGCTTAGCATTTACAGTAATGACAATAAATGTACCTCGTTACTTCCACCTTTGACAGTATGACACAGCAATGACTCACAATCTACATACAGGCTTTCTAAAACTTTTTTCGTGTACTGACATCAGGCTGTTATTTTCATGGTATGTCAAAATATTAATGTGTTATATCTCAATGGCTGCAGGAAAAGAGAAATTGATGCACTTATTTTTCCTTCTTTTTGGCTCATTTTGCAATTCAGTCGTGCATGTTAGGGTCAGCTGTGCCCTTTAGCATGACTTGTGCTTTCTGCTTCCACAATGGGTCACTGTGTCTCCGCCTTTGGCTTGCGGATGTGTCAGTGTGTTGTGCGCATTTCAGTGACATACACTGTTTGTTGGTGCACACACAAACATACACGGACATAGTCATATTCAGAGAAATGCACTCCAAACACATCTACACACGGAGTACATACACTGCCACAGTCAGGCTTCAATTTTTTTCTGTTCTTTTCTTTTTCTTTTCTTTCTTTCTTTTTTTTTTAACAAGATAGACCTAAGAAAGACTTTTATATATTGTGCCATTCTACACTTATTCTTCCTACCACACACACTACTTCAGCCCAACATAGACAGCTTTAATGTCATACAACAAACCCCGATAGCAAAAGAAAATTTTCATGGTTTTCAATAGTTTAAGGTCTAAATATCCACTCAGTTCCCTTGCAATGGAACAACAAGCCTTGTCATGATGCTCTTGCTGTCACAAAATTTACGAAGTACAATTGCCACACAAACTAATGTCAGACAGATTGCACAAGCAGTGCGCTCTTACCAGTGCTGGATAATAGCAACCATCCAGGTTAAGGATCAGTTCTTCCCTCAGATAGTGCTGCTAGATGCTGCAGGCTGCTACTAGCTGCTGAGTAGAGACTCCCATGGTAGAGTACACACTATGTTATGCCCCCCGCCCCCCAAACCCACCACCCTCCTCTTCTCCTCCTCCTGTTGGTAAACATAGCAGCCTGGAGCAGCAGCAGCTCTGCCATGTGACCTCCTCTCACTCTCCAGCAAATCAAAGGAGACCCTGCACTGAGGCACATACACACACGCACGCACATGCTGGTATTACTATCTTTGTGGGGACATTACAATGACTTCCATTCATTCTCTAAAGCCTTTCCCTTAACCACAGCCAACTAATGCCTAACCCTGACCCTAACCTTAACCAAAACCTAACCCTAATTGTAACCTTAAAGGAATACTCACCTCTGTACGTCCACTCCTTCGGTTCCTAAGGGTAGCATTTCGTGTTAGCTTAGCATAAAGATTTGAAGTCTATAGAAATCATGAGACTTCATTAGCCCCAACAAAGTGAAAAAAGGTGAGAGGAGAGGCGCAGCAGTGGGTGTGTTCTCATCAGTCCTGTGGTGCACTGGAATTTTGGTGCTCAGACCTGCTCAGACCAGGTCAACGGCGCGGCGCACCAAGGTGTGTGTTGTTTTCATCACTTAGTTGGTGGAGGTCTGATGTCTAACTACACATTTAAGAAACCACAAAATCACGGTTTATGAATCTCTCATGATGAAAAAAATATTTCACTACATTGTTTATGAACTTTGACGCACATGTGGCAGAGGTTAAATGTTCATATTGACAAAACTGCTGTGCGGATACAACTGATACAACTGTATTCTCTGAAATTAATTTACTAGGCTAATATTTATTTATAGAAGACAGGAACAAAAAAAGGGGGAGCAATTGTGTACAGATTTACTTTATGCTCTCTCTCTCTCTCGCTTGCTGGTGCGATCAGTGCTCACCAAAACACACAACTCTGTTAAGCGGTGCGCATTCTCCTTAAAGTGAAGGATAAGATATATCTGATAGGTTAAGTCAATTCCAGCCCCTAACACACCCAATTCATCTCAATCCCTCCCCGTTCACAGATGCGCCAGGCGCACCTTGTCATCAAAATGCCATATGCCCGCCGTCATGCCCCCTGCGCACTGGGCATTTAACCGCGCTTTGCGCGGTGCGCCAAGGTGCACGAAAATAGGACCCTGAGTCTCAGTCTGGGTAAGTCGGAAAAAGGGTATTTTGCCCAAAACATAGGAGTATTCCTTGAATCACAACCTAAACCTAATCCTAATGAACACAAGTCCTGATCCAAAACTAGCCACTTGAAGAAGTGACTGGGCAAAATTACTTAATAAAAATGTCCTCACTCTGGAGGTCTCGAGCTCAAACTGGTTCCCACATAGACGGTACGGTATGTACACATACACACATACATACATACATACATACTCTCTCTCTCTCTGTCTCTCTCTCACACACACACACACACACACACACAAACTCTGTGTAAAACCACGCTGCTACAGACAGATGTTACATTGACCCCAGGCTCAGAGAACAGCCAGACTTAACCAGATGGCCTC
>OMLF01057116.1:25765-36665 GCA_900302615.1 Holocentrus rufus | reverse complement strand
TGATCCAAAACTAGCCACTTGAAGAAGTGACTGGGCAAAATTACTTAATAAAAATGTCCTCACTCTGGAGGTCTCGAGCTCAAACTGGTTCCCACATAGACGGTACTCTCTCTCTCTCACACACACACACACACACACACACAAACTCTGTGTAAAACCACGCTGCTACAGACAGATGTTACATTGACCCCAGGCTCAGAGAACAGCCAGACTTAACCAGATGGCCTCTGTGTTGTTTGTGTGTGTGTGTGTGTGTGTGTGTGTGTGTGTGTGTGTGTGTGTGTACATGTATCCCTCAGACAGTCACGTGTCTCTTCTGATCAGCAAACATATATCAGCCTCCACTGTCTCCTGTAGCCTGTAGGTTACTCCTACCTATAGTCGTACTTCTCATAAGCCCTAATGCTAGCATGAAATAAACACATGGAGATAAATGCATCATTACTACTGTAATAATCTGCTTCGTCCTTTAATTTGGTCTCCTTTGTGATTTCTAAAAGACTTCATTCCCCACAGAAACACTTTCAGTCAGCATGTGGCATAATTTATGCATGAAAATAATATGGCAATGTAATTAATATATTAATTTGGTAATAATACATAATATTAATACCAGCTGCTGATGAGATATATCACATTTTTTTCTTCGTCGCAATGCCTTTTCCAGAATACTAAAATTATACTATTTACACTTGTTAAATGATTTTTTTTTGCCTATTCTCTGTCATTTTATGTTGTTGGCTCTTTTGTTTCTACTATTGCTGCCACAACCCTGCACCATTTTTAACTGTGTTTGCAAACCTCTTTGGCTTTATTGTGTCAAATGTGCTTTAGAAATATCTATTTTTTATTTTGATCATGGACTAGTTAAATTCTTTCTTTCATTTGTCTTTCGATATCTCTGATCAGACTATCATGAAAACTGCCAAAATGGTGGATCTTACCACTCCATTGCAGGACTTTCAGAATAGTGCTGATTGGCTGATGGGAGGTTTGAAGTTTGAGTTTGTCAGCTATTGTCATGACACTGGTGGTCTTGAATGAGTACGTCAACTGCAGCTGCTCTATTCCAGAGCCCTTTACAAGAGTTACACATGTGACTTATGGCTGCTGTCAGAGGTCAACCTTGCATTTCCACAAAGTCTTTTTAAAGGAACTGAAGAACACTGCATGATTTTCTCATTGATATTCCAGGAATTACAGATTGATGGGGATTAGATACTTTGAAGCCGGTTCATAGTCACGAGTTCTGTACGACATATGTGCAGTAACAAGTTGTGAACTCCTAGAGGAACAAATGATTTACTTGGATGACCAATGGCACACATAATGAGAAGGAGAACGGGAAGGCTTGGTAGGGCATAATTCTGGCCCTGTGTTGATACCACAAATATCTCACATTCTATGACCTCAATATCTCAAAATACAGATTATATTTACATATTTAATAGTATCTAATTACCACATTAATACTGTCACATAAAGTCAGTCTCTTTCTCCAAAACTAGGTCAATCCAATGAAGTGAACATACAGTCAAGTAAGGGAACAGTAAAATTGTCCTCACTGAATGATTCAGGCCCTCTCTGGGCCATTCAGTAACAAAAACGTCTCCTTGTTTTGTCCTGTAGTTGTAGGGGCATCAAAGAAATGTAATTCTCAAAATGTTGGCCTTTAGTGGCGAGATGGATCATTCTCCAAGGGGAGAAGACTAAGAAGTTATAGTTTAAAGCAGCAGTAAGCGATATTGGCATTTTGACTGACTTCCTGTCCGTTCTTGCAGTTAGTACTCCCCGCCCTCCTCCTTGCGTCATCACATGAATGTGCAGCGGTCTTCGCCACAGCACAATACAATATTACAATATTACTTTTCTTCAGTCGTCTTAAATCGCATAGTGTATTAGGTTGTGTAAGCCACTCCTGGGAGCGCCGGAACTGGTAGCTTCTCAGTTAACTGAAATTCTGCTTCCTGGGTCCTGGTCCTGGCCCTGACAAAATGTAGCAAAATGTTAATTTAAATGTAAACGAGGGTGCACTGAGCACCCAATTTATTTAGGCAAGCGCTGCACCTATGTCAGCCATATGGCTGCACATTGTACACACCCAGCAAATGAGAGAAAGCACCTCAATACCTGTTGCACACTGCTGAACACTGTTTCGAGGAAACATGACGTTCAACCCGGAAACCGTAGCAAACATTACACACCATTTTCATACTTAACGGGCTCCGTTAGGAAGAAACGTTTTGAAAACCAACGAAAGTCTCTGGAGAAAGGCATCTAGTGAACTTGGTCAATTACTATTGTTTTGGCATTTATGCAAACAGATAGTGACATACTGAGGCCACGATTGATTAGCAGTCTGTTATGTAACAAACCAGTAAACTTACATGACATCAATTCTTAATTTCGTGAGTCCAACACGGAAGTAGCATTTTTTCAGCATTCAATACAGGCGTTTAGAACATCTCACTGACTTAATTGTGCTCACTTTTGGTAATGTTGGGAGTTGTCTCCTGTGTTTTTCAGGTTCATTTATGTGCCTTTGCCTCCTTTAGCTCGTCAGTTGTTGGGTGTGCTCCCTCTGGATGTGCTGGCTTGCTGGAAGCCCTAGTATTAGCTGTTGCGCAAACTGCATAACTGCTGCTGCAAAAACAAACACAAAAAATTTGGGCAAACTTGTAAGTAATCTTTGTGCTACATACAGGCTTTGTGATGGTTATCCAGTGACAATTTCACCATGATTTAGCCATAGACTTATTCAGTGTAGAAGATATTAAACAATTCTCCCACACAAGGACTTCATCAAGGCCAAATTTAAAAATCATCTTTGTGCTACTGCAAGCATTGTGATGGCAATACTTTGATAATTTCACAGTCAGTGATGCCAACTTAGCAATTTTGTTGCTAGATTTAGCAACTTTTCAGACTATCCTGGCAGTATTTTTCCCGAAAAAGCACCCAGCCACTCTGAAGCTTTCTTATTTATACAGTGTATTGTATATTTGAAATACACATCTTGGACTTAAAAAAAAAACTATAACCGCTGAACATACAGTATGTGTGCAACAGCTGTAGTTCCTTTCATCTAACTTCATCTGACTTGCCCTAAAATGACTCTCGTTTTTTTTTTATTAAAATTCCAAGAGGTGCATTTCAAATACACACTTGCTTCGGACTTGCTATGAGGTTTATTTTTTCACTTTGACAGAGCTAGACTGACTCCCATAGACCTTTAGTCATTACGCTAACCAAATATGAAATGCTAACCATTGGAATCGAAGCAGTGGACGTACAGAGGTGAAAATGGTATCGAACACCTTTTCTCATTTGGGGAAGTCGGCAAAAGGGGATATTGCCCAAAACGCTGGAGTATTCCTTTAATATAGTAAGTCCTGATTGAACTACTTCAGTGTAGTGTTTTTTAATTGATGCTCAGCAGTGGAAGAGAAATTCTAGTTGGATAGTCATCTCATCTCTCTGCCGGTGGAAGGACAAGTGCACAAGGCTCGCCACGTGAGGCTCTGCCTCTGCCTGACCTTGGAGGAGCTGCTGGATCAATATATGGATTACATCTCCATTAACTAGTAAATCAGCAAACACTTACATACACAGACAGTAGTATGCACACAAACAAGGTATGCTCAAGCATACGTAGACATGCACAGACATAGTGTCGTCACTAAGGGGCTTCATGAAATCAGCTTAAAATTGCACACTGCAACTTTGCATTTTAGCAGCCCTAAAGGGCATTGAATTCAACGGCGTTTGAATCTTGAGGACTTTGTGTAAGGTCACACGAGTAAATTGTGCACAAGGCCGCTTTAAAGACCAAAGAGTCACTTGATGACAGCATATGACACCTTGTCTTTAAGTCACATCAGTTAATGATGTTCTAGAATCGCACTTGTCAACGAGATGTCCACCAAGACATATGCAGCCATTCCACACAGATCCATGAAACTAAGGCCAGAATGTCCACCGGGCAGCAATAGAGCAAAACTTAAAAAGGCTTTGGGTACTGTATATTCACAGCTACTTCAAACCCCACCTCTTCTTTGTTGTCATTGGTCGGGTCACAAAAAATTGGTCCAGACCATGTGATATCTTTTCAAAAGCAATCCCTGTCTGTCTTTAAACACTTTCACACAAATGCCAGGATGTTTTGCTATTCTCTAGCTCTCTCAGTTGATTTAACATTGCAGTGATTCAGCCTATTACCAGTTTAGTAACAATTTTACATTTGTGTCAGTTAGGTCTCTCACATGCAAAAACCCTCCAGCACACAGGAGCACAATACATTTCCAGTTTGTTTGGAATAAACAGAAGAAGAGCTAGGTAGTGAGCAGCAAGAGCCACCATGGCTGAACGTGCGACCTACAGAAACTCTACAGAAACTTTATCAACTTTATCAAGAGAAAAAACGTTACAGTACAGGACACACTGGTTGACTGACGTGATCACAGATGTACAACAGCACTGAAATTCAGTATAAACTGCAGCTGGCCCATAATATATTATAATACCCAACATGCATCGCACATATCCATTTCCCACTAACTCACTTAGTTTCACAACACTTATCAAGTGAAAATGTTTTGCAGTAATTTCATTTTGTGCCGTCATAAGAGGTTGCAATCATTGGTAAATTATTAAAAAAGAACGTGTGTTATATATTGGCATAATCTTCTTTGATTTACTAATTTATGTGCTAAATGTGTTATTTTGGGACCGATTGCCACAGCATTGAGATGGAGACATACAAATCTAGTATTCTGGATTAGCAGCACAGGGGAGCACAGAGCAACTAATAAGGATATTTCGCCACCATGTGGACTCAGATCACATCCAGATACGATAACTATACAAACCAAAACTAACAACGTTAAATTCGCTTTAAACATGCTTTGTTTACCTAAGTCGGTTATGTGACAGAATGCTGATGTTACTGGAGAGATATTATGCATGTAAGAGAAAATAAATGTTGAAAGATATTGTCAGTCTTGAGGGATGGGGCATTACATAATTTATTACATAATGTTTTAACCCGGTATTTTCATATTTGACTTGTTCCAGTATGCTCTATGAATATTTAATTGAATGTTTGGTTGTAAAAGTGTATGACCCATCCTCAGACAGAAGGGAAGGCAGAGAGAGAGAGAGAGAGAGAGAGAGAGAGAGAGAGAGAGAGAGATTAATAGATATGCCTGAGATATATAACATGTTATGTAACATGCATATGCAATGTATTGATTCATTATTAATTTTTTGCATTGTCTGTCCATTTCTTCATATTCTTGCCCAGAGACTACAGCTACCTCAAGTGTGTTTACATGTAAATAGCACTTTAATCTTTAAAGTGCACTAGCTTATTGTGCAGCTTATGGCAAAATTTCCAGCACACAGGGGCAGTTTAACAAAGCCATGAGGGGGCCGAACCAACATTTGGAAGCTATAATAAAAATATCTACCTGTAGGTTAGGCCTGTAGCTCACTAATACACTTCGAAGCATTACATAACTCCCGCCGACATTTAACACCACCCCAAAATGCGTTTCTACAATACTTGCTAAAATATCCTATATGGTAAATATACTAAACATTATTTTTTCGGCTGTAGTAAATATTTGATTGATTCTGTAGATACATCTTTTCACAAGCCTAACTGTAATCCACATTTGCAAACCAGAAGAACGACAAGTATGGCGCTGATTTGTATCAAGCTGCATGGCGCGGCTCTAGGGAATTGTAGTTTTTATTAAAAAATATCTTATTTCTTAGATTTATTTCTTAGATAATTTCAGAGTCCTCTCGGGGGCGCAAGGGGATTGGAAACACATTTGTGTGATCAGATTTTAAATATCTAATTGTTAAATGGGTCTAGATTGATTTTTGCCATATTTGACAGTGCCCCACCATGGTGACTATATCTCTATGGGTATAGTCACATAGCTCAAGTCAGGAGCTCTTTATAACATTTGGTCCCATGTCTGTAGCCCCTTCGGTTGCTCAATGACAAGCTTTCCAATATGCGCTGAGGTCAAGGTTCAGAGGTCGATATTTCAAAGCAGAAACCATTTACAATCTTCAGACTGACAATATGTTACTCTCCCGGTCAAGACCTCTCCAATGATGTATTTGGTTTAGTCCTACAACAAACTTTTTATTTTCTCATTTCATGGACATAGCCTCCACCCAGGCTTAGTTTCGGAGCGCCCTTTACATGAAATTATTACATGGTTTGTTGTTGTGGAAAAATGACAAAAATCTTTTAAGGTAATCATGATTGACTAATTCACAACCAAACTAGTATGTTTGGCCAACTTTGAAGCTTATTTTCCTGATGAAATGCAAGATCTCTCTTTTCAGACCTAAGCAACTGCCTGATTTGCCTAATGGTGTAGGCGCCTATGTGTGTAAGGCATTTTGTATGTATTTTCTACCCATGTTTCTGTATTGTAGAAACAGGCCTAATACTGTCATAAATGATCGTTCCTTTTTAAAGTATAAATAAGATAAACACAACAGAAACTTTTTATTAAAGATCAGATTAAAGTCCTTATTGAAAATAAAATTAACTGAAGTTCTAATTATTTTTCCTTTTCATTTTGAAGTTCAGTTTAACTTCAACTTTAATTTAAACTTAAATTTATACAGTCTATATGATGAATACCTTATGTGAATATCCGTAGATGGATTATTATTATTATTAAATTATTTATTATTATTTTATTGTTAATCGGGTTACTCTCCAAGAAATGCATATATGAGCAAACAGTAGTCTTTTTCCAGGAATCACTAACACAATGCAGCCATTGTAAATTATGTCACTTTATGTGTGTGTGTATGTGTGTGTGTGTGTGTGTGTGTGTGTGAGAGAGAGAGAGATCAAACACCATCTCCCCTCTCCTTACCTCAAAAATATCAAGCTGTCTCTGTAAGTTACAATTTCTGCAGCAGCCGTTCTACCATAGCTTGCAGTAGTAACAGTTGAAGTTACAGAAGCAGTTGCAATAGTAGTGGACATAATATTAAAACCAAACTTTATCAGAAATAGAAATGGTAATAGAAACAGTAGCTGTGGTCGAACTGAAGAACAGGTAATAATGTAATATTTTACAAAATTGTAAAATTGTGAGCAATCGTAAAAGCAGTAGCAGTAATATTAACAGAAGTAGTAAAAGTACTAGATGTAGTACCAGTAGACTATCAACTACAAGTAATATCAATCAACTTCCAGTTGTAGTAGTACTAGCATTACTAGTTGTACTGCAGTAGTGGCAGTAAATGTACTAAGAGTGTAGTTTTGGTTTTAGCAGAAATAGGGGTAACAGCACAGTAGCAGCACTAATGGCTTGTTACAAGTAATTACAAGTAATAGTCGTAAAAGCATTTGTAGTTTTCATAGTTGTGCTACTAAAAATAATAGTATAAGTGGCAGTAGTAGTGAGAGATTTAGAATTAGTCATAGGAGTATTAGCTGTAGTCATTCTTGGAGTAGAAATTGTAGTGGTAATAGAGGTAGCAGTAGTGATGTTAAGTCTGACGCCGAAGCTCTGAAGCTTGCTTCAAACTTGATAGGCGATTTTTTTTAAGCAATGTGCCAAGGCTCATTTCAGCACGTGACTAATGAGGTTTGAACCAATTTACTGCTTCATTCAGACAGAATCACCAGGCTAGTTTGTTTGACACTTGGGGCTTTGAACTTTGTCGCGATACAAGATGTATTTTTAAAGGCCTAAATGATGCATTACTCGTATATGCCATGTGCATCAAGCACATCCACTGCACTCTCTGTCCCGTATGTAATCTAGTAGTACAGTAGTATAGTAGTGCTTGCACAACTTTTACTTGTAATGGTACTTGTAAGTTAGTAGGACGTGTCTAGGTAATACGCAGTGATTGTGAGGATGTTATCAGGGGTTGCTAGTTTGTAACAAGTGGCTGTTCTATATACTTCTATATACTTGCTACGGTGTACTAGATGGTTGCTTGGGTGTATCCATCTGGTAGCTCGAGTATTATGAGTTGTGTCACGACCAGGCTAGGACTCAGGACTTGTTGCAGGAATTGTTTGCTTCCAAAGAACTCCAAGATCGAGAAATAAAACAGGCTTTGAACCTAGCTCTATCAGTCACCCCTCTTCCATATGGGAAGAGGCGTGGCTATGAAAAATATCAAAATAATAATCACTCCACTAAGGAGGAAAACACAATAGACTATTAAACGTTATCAGTAAATGAAAACCACTCCAGCTACAGAGGAAACCAAGAACTAGAAATAAAAAAGGCAGAAACAACGGAAAACACTCCTGAAAACTGGAGACACTACTCTATTAAAAGTAAGTAAGCAAAGGATCACTGAATCTATACCTGCCCTCCCCTCCTACTGCTTTTCATTGTTACCATCTGAATTTCCCTCTCAAACCCCCAGAGGTCATTCACTGGTTCTCCCCCTTATCCACCTCTACGGGACCCAATCATTATAAAACTCTCTACTGTGTGGGACAGCCCACTTTGTCAGGTATAAATTTGCAATTGCCCATTCTGGGGCCCTCTTCTGGTACCAGGGGGGGCCACGGACTTCACCAATTGGTATATCATTGATATCAATTGGTTTTCTATTATGATTGTCATTAAAGTCTATTTTGGTATAAACGATTGGTTTCGCCACGACGATCGGTTCCACGACAGTAGAAGGTCATAGGATGTACGTAGGGGTTGCAAGGGTATTCTTTGTGATTGATAGTGTTTCTAGGTGGTTGCTGTGGTATACTAGTTGTGGTTGCTAGGGTGTTACTAAGCAATATCTGTGGTGTACAAGGTGGTTGCTTGTGTGTGTCTCAGTGGGTGCTAGGGTGTAATGGGGGGGTTCTAGAGTGTGCTAGGTAAATTAGGAGTACTAGTGGAATTAGTAGAAACAGAAGAAGCAGTAATGATAAATAGCACAATGAGTAGTAATAACAGTCATATGGTGAGGACATAGATGGACTGACAGACTGTTATGTACCGATTATATCAACTTCTGTGTGGACACCTCTGTTCCTGTAAAAACTGTCTGCTGTTTTCTCAACAACAAGGCCTGGGTAACCAAGGACATAAAAGCACTTCTGAATGAGAAGAAGCGAGCATTCAGGTCAGGGGACAGGGAGGCAGGAAAAAGGGTCCTGAAACAGCCTATAGGAGGAAACTGGAGCAGAGGCTGCAGCAGAATAACACCAGAGAGTTCTGGAGAAGCATTAAGACCATCACTGGTAACAAGCCAGCAGTCAGACTGTTTATATGAACATCAAAACAGATTCAACACACCTCCCTTGACACATAGCCACACATTGGCCACTTTGACCAACAGCCACAGAGCAACAACAACGCCTTCCATCCACTGACCATCTCTGCATATCAGGTGACACCTGGCAAAGGCAGCTGGTCCTGACGGCAGCTGGTCCTGACGGCATCAGCCCCTGACGGCATCAGCCCAAGGGTGCTCAAGGCCTGTGCCCCCCAGCTGTGTGTCATACTCCAGCACCTCTTCAACCCCAGCCTACGTCTGGAGAAGTTCCTGGTGTTGTGGAAGACACCCTGCCTCATTCCTGTACCAAAGAAGCCCCACCCCAGTGCCGCCAGCGACTACAGGCCGGTAGTGCTGACCTCACATATCATGAAGGCTTTTTAAAGACTAGTCCTGGATTCCCTCTGGCCACTGGTCAAGCCCTCATTGTACCCCTTCCAGTTCGCCTACCAACTGGATGTCGGAATGGATGATGCCATCATACATCTGCTTCATCATGCCTACACCTACCTGGACAGGCCAGGCGGCGTGGCCAGAATAATGTTCTTTGATTTTTCAAGCACCTTTAACACCATTCAGGATGCACTGCTGGGGAAGACAATGGCTGCCATGCAGGTGGATGGTACTCTAGTGTCCTGCATTATGGACTACCTGACCGGATGCCCCCAGCATATGCGACTCCAGAGCTGTGTAAGACACAGTGTTGAGCAGTACTGGGTCTCCACAGGGGACTGTCCTGTCCCCTTTTGTCTTTACCCTGTACACCACTGACTTCAGGTATGACACAGAGACCTGCCACCTACAGAAGTTCTCTGATGACTCTGCAGTTGTCATCGGATGCATCAGGGGGGAGGATTTGTCAGAGTACCAGAAGGTGGTGGGCAGTTTTGTGGACTGGTGTGAGCTGAACTACCTGCAGCTCAACATCAACAAAACAAAGGCTGGCGGTGGACTTCAGGAGATCCAGGACTCCTGCTATTCCCATTTCCATTAGGGGACAGATGGTGGAGACTGTACAGGAGTACAAATACCTGGGTGTCCACCTGGACAGCAAACTGGACTTGACCAGAAACACTGCAGCTCTCAACAAAAAGAGCCAGAGTAGGCTCTTTTTCCTGCGGGGGCTCCGGTCCTTCAATGTCTGCAGAACCATGCTATGGATGTTTTATGAGTCTGTGGTGGCCAGCATCATTTTCTAGGCTGTGGTCTACTGGGGCAGAAGCCTGAGGGTGGCTGATGTCAACAGACTCAACAAACTGATTCAGAAGGCTGCTTCAGTCCTGGGTCTGGATTCTGTGCATGTAGTTGCAGAGAGGAGGATGTTGTCAAAACTCCTCTCCATCATGGACAATGTCTCCCACCCTCTACACAGCCATCTGGTCAGGCAGAGGAGCACATTCAGCCAAAGACTCAGAGTGACTATGTGTTCCACAGAACGCCACAGGAGGTCCTTCCTTCCTGTGGCCATTCAACTATATAACCCCTCCCCTTTCCGCTGAAATAGAACTTTTACCTTGTCTTTAATTTTCCAAGTCAGGCAGCTCTTGAATCCCTGTTTCTTGCATCAGGGGCTGCTGTCACTTGGTTAATTCCTGCACATGGACATAATATGCTA
>OMLF01057116.1:4818-25745 GCA_900302615.1 Holocentrus rufus | reverse complement strand
ATATATATATATATATATATATATATATATATATATATAAACACACACACACATACATATATATATTCTTTTTCCAAATTTCCAAGTTTCTAAGTCGGACAGCTCCTGAATGCCAGGCATCAGGGGCTGCCACATGGTTTTCATCCACATGTGCACATGTACATATACGGTACATAATATACATATACATTATCCACATGTACATCTACCTCAGGTCTAAGTTAATGTAATATATTGTCAACTGGACTATCGATTTGCACTTTATTGTCATGGTTCTGTTCAGTTTTGACTTATAGTGTCCATGTGCATCTCCACCTCAGCTGGCTCCTGACCAAAGCCCATTCCTGGGAACCCGCCTGGCCCTGGGAGGACCTCGTTGCATCCAGGCTGCCAGACTCATGGCAGGAAACCTAATGTTTCCTTGGGTCACCTTGCCACCATGTCTATCTGTTCTTGGGCTACTCCAGCCAGTTCTGGCCTGCCTCCAGTACCAATCCAACAGCCACCAGCACCTGTTCCTGTGTCTCCTGTGCCTGTGCTGCGGCAATCTCCTGTGCTGGTGCAGCACCAGTCTCCTGTGTCTCCTGTGCTGCAAAAGTCACCTGCGCTGCACCAGTCTCCTGTGCCTCCTGAGCTGCAGCAGTCTCCTGAGTCTCTGTGCCTGTGGTGCAACACTCTCTAGCTCCTGCATCACAGCCTTCCCCTGAGTCTGTGCCATTGCAGTCTTCTGGGTTGCAGTCATCACCTGCTCCCATGTTGCAGTAGTCTCCAGTTCCTGTGCTGCAGCCTCAGCACCACTCTCCAGTGCCCATGTTGCAGTTTCTGCCCCGGTCACCAGTGCTGCAGCCTCATCCCTGGTCTCCTGTGCTGCAGCAATCCCCTGTTCTTGAGCTGCAGCAATCACCATATCCTGTGCTGCACCAGTCCCAGACTCTATTGATGCAGCTTTCGCACCAACCTCCTGTTCCTGTGCTGCAGCAGCCCCAGTCTCCAGTGCTGCAGTCTCAGTTCCAGTCTCCAATGCAGCAGCCCCACTCTCCTGTTCCTGTGCTGCAACTGTCTCCCGTTCTTGTGCTGCAGGAATCCTCAGTGTCTGTACCACAGCCGTCTCCAGCTCCTGCATTGCAACCTGTGTCTGTACCGCAGCAGTATTCAGCAGCCCCAGTCTCCAGTGCCTGTGCTGCAGCCTCAGCCCAAGTCGCCTGTGTTGCAGCAATCCAAGTCTCCTGTGGCTCCTATGCCTGTGCTACAACAGTTTCCTGTGTCTGCCCTGCAACAGTTTCCTGTGCCACAGCCATCTCAGTCTCCTGTACTTGTGCTGCAGTCTCAGCCCCATCTCCTGTTCCTGCACTGCAACGGTCTCCTGTGCCTGCACCACAGCAGCCCCAGTCATCAGTGCTACAGCCCATTCAACCTCCTGTTCTCCAGTCATCCCTTCAGCCTCCTGGCATCCCAGTGTCCTCGCTGCCCAGCATCCCAGTGTCCTCGCTGCCCAGCATCCCAGTGTTCTCGCTGCCCAGCACCTCAGTATCACTGCTGCCCAGAGCCCCAGTGTCACTGAATCCTGTGCCCATCTGCTGGAAGTTCAGCATCCCTGTCTGCTGGATGGTTCCAGCTCCTGCCTCCCAGAGGGGTCCCATCCCTGTCTGCCTGAAGTTCAGGATTCCTGTCTGCCAGAGGTGTCTGGTTCCTGTCTGCCTGAGGGGTTCCAGCAGCATCCTCCCAAGTCTGCCTCCCAAGTCTGCAGCATCCTCCATGGCGCCACCTCCCAAGTCTGCAGCATCCCTTGTGGCTTCACCCCCTGAGTCTGCAGTATCTCTTGGGGCTCTGCCTTCCGAGTCTGCAGGATCCTCTGTGGCTCCACCCTCTGAATCTGCAGCGTTCCCCTGTGGTTCAACCTACAAAGTCTGCAGCATCCCCTGTGGCCAAACCCTCCAAGTCTGCAGTGTCTCCAGTGGCCCAGATTCCTGTGTCCTCTGTGATCCTGCCTCCTATGTCTCCTAAGTGGTTGCCCGCCTCCAGTATGGTCCCGCTTTCAATGCAGGCTTCCTGTAAGGTCCCACCTTCACCGCCGGTCTCTTGAGCTGCATCAGCGCTCTGGCCGCCGACCTGAGCGCTGCTTCCCTGGTCACCAGCACTCTGGCCACCCACCCGAGTGCCACCTCCGTGGTCACCAGCACACTGGCCACCCACCTGACTGCCGTCTCCCTGGTCACCAGCGCTCTGGCCACCCGCCTGACCGCTGTATCCCTGGTCCGCGGTCCCCAGTGCTCTGGCCGCCCACCTGAGCGCCGCTTCCCAGGTTTTCTGTGCTCTGGCCGTCCGCCAGAGCGCTGCCTTCCTGGTTTCCTGCACTCGGTTTTCTGAGCTCTGTCTTCTTGACTCCTTGTTTTCAGTTTTAGCCTCCTCCTCCCCCCATCTTCCGACGGCCCAATCCTAGTGTTTCCCTCCTTTTCCTTGTGTCTTCCCATTCCACGTGTGTCTTGTTCTGTGATTAGTTCCCAGTGTATATATATATATATATATATATATATATATATATATATATATATATATATATATATATATAAACACACACACATATATATATGTAAGTTATAGTTCTTGCCAACTCAGACATATTCTTGGAGGGTCGCACAGACCTCCATGTCATAGCCAACAGTACCCTGACTGCTGTTAGGTACTAGGATGAAATTGTCACAGCGATTGTCAGACCTTACGCTGGTGCAGTGGGCCCTGGGTTCCTTCTGGTGCAGGACAATGCCCGGCCTCATGTGGCCAGAGAGTGTAGGCAGTTCCTGGATGATGAAAGGATTGATGCCATTGAGTGGCCCTTACGTTCCCCTGACCTAAATCACACCTATGGGATGTTATGTATCAGTGTATCTGACGCTGCCAATTGCCGCCACAGACTGTCCAGGAGCTCACTGATGCCCTGATCCAGGTCTGGGATTAGAGCCCCCAGGACACCATCCACTGATTCGTCAGGAGCATGCACAGACATTGTCAGGAGTGCATACCGGCACGTGGGGGCCATACACACTACTGAGTCTTATTATGAGCTGCCATGATGAAATTTACTTTGATTTTCTATGTGAATTTGAATCCAGCCCTCAATGGGTTGATTATTTTGGTTTCCACTGACTGTATTTACATCATTTTGTTCTCAATAAATTATACAATGTACATTTTCAACTTGAATAATTTGTTCATCAAGATCTAATGTGTGATTTAAGTGTTCCCTTAATTTTTCTGAGCGGTGTATTTATCCCTCTTTCCAACTGTATGCTGAGCAACTGGTACTGCAACAAAGCAATTTCCCTGCGGGAATCAATTAAGTTTTCTGAATCTGAATCTGCTCAGGCTGGTGTGTGTTGGTGTGTTAGAGAGTGAGAGAGGGAGAAAGAGAAAGAGAAAAAGGTCAGAAGTTAAGTCCCCGCAGCTACCAGTAGGGGTTGTTGTTCAAACCCAGTGGTTATTGCATTGTGTTATGCACAAATTGGCAAGGTAACTGGAACTGATTCATAAATGCACAGAGGCAGTGGCAGAGTCAGATTACCGCTGATCTATTCTGTGCGGTTGCCCGGGTGACAGCCAATGAAATAATTATGCTAATTAAATGTTGTACATTCATCTTGCGCTGCTGCTTGTCCCCGCAATGGAAGTATTACATTGTTGGCCCACACCTGCAATTGAAATGAATTGTGCTCAAAACACGACAGAGCACTGACAGCAAAATTTGAGAGATTTGAGAGATTTTCATGTATTCCTGAAGATGATTGTCATGTGCTTAAATATATAGTTTAGTTACACAATGTGTTGAAATGTTTGAGTGTTTTTTCATATTTAAAATCATAATCACTGAGTTCCTAATTTTTATGATGTATTTGTTTATAATATAATCTGGTGGAGAGATTGCCTTGGCCCAAGGAAGGATTTTAGTGGTAATCTGGAGTACTGACATTGAACATTGATTTTTTTTTTAAACCAGAAAAATCATGCCAAATTCAAGTTTTAGTGGGAGGATATTGTTGCTCTCCTTTCTATGCAAAACCCCTGAACAAGCAGTTTCCAGTCATCTCTCTCTCTTAGAACAACCTCCTGGATCCTCTTCGGTATGGTTTCAAAGAATAACTAAATACCAAAAACACTACTTCGAGATATTAAATGATGTAGTAATGTAATGTTTTTAGTAGATTATGGTTCCAAACTGAACAGTTCTTTTCAATGGCACTCGTTTCCTAATTACAGTTCAAATCACAACACATTCCATAGTGACGTAGAGGTCTACTCCACGCCTCCGGAGTACACACATACAGTATGTCAGTGTAAGCAACACCCACAGGACTTCTAAACCAGAGCGCACAGAGAGACTACATGAGAAAAGAAGTAGTTTTTTTTCCTAATTGAAGGATTACATATGGGTTGCTAAAGCAGTTGTCAGGGGTGCAACAACACCATTGGGCACCATGGGATGCATATTATGGCAGCTTGATGTAGATGTTAGCCATCTTTTTTGTGTGCAAACTCCATTTTACACAGGAATGCTTCTCCAACTATCTGGATGTGGAACTTGGATCATTTTTGAAGTAAGATCGTTTTTGTGACATTTGCATGTACATCTGAGTGTAAAACATATCAACTTTAGTGCTAACGTTTATCTAAGTTAGCACTGGGAGCAGACGGGCTCAGGGTGGATGTCACTACATCTTCATATTTTGGGATGATCTTGTCTGGAGTAGGCCTTCATGACAAGATTTTGCTTTGTTTTTTGACAGCAGAAATTATCAGACTTTGTAGTAATTTTTCAGTCCTGATTAATGTAGGTTATCATATCTGTTACCAACTGTGACATGATGAGAGAAGTGCAGTCTCTGTTAGTAGTGGATTAGTAGTGGCAGAAGTGTAACACAGTGGGAGTGTTTCTTTTTGTCTCATACAGTTTCTCCATAATCGACCAGATCTAACAATTTGATTTTGTCTCTTCCATGTCCCATGCAGTGTACAACACCAAAGACCAAACTTTCAGTCTTGCTCATTCTCCACTCTTTCTATCCTAGTCTTTTTTCATCAGCCAGCCATTGGAAGCCTGTGGACTATTGTATTGGCCTTCGGTTGAAGCACAAGACCAGTGTTTCCTCTGTTAATTCATACAGCTGTGGTACTTTGGGTGATAACTGTAGTTTTGTTTATATCTGTCACTGTATGGAGCTATGTTACAAGATGAAGTGCTAGTTTTAAAAATGTTTTAATCAAATGAAAACAGTGTCCAAAGTGTAGTGTAGTGCAGTGACTACACTACACTTTGTATGTCTGTGGGTAGCATTTATGTTAGCTTAACATAAAGAACTTAAAGTCTACAGGAGTCATTAGCCTAGCTAAAAAAATAAACCTAACAGCAACTCTGAAGCTGTCTTATTCAACCAGTCATGTGTGTTACATGGTTATGAAATACACGTGTTGAAAAATTGTCATTTTAGAAGTTATATTTCTTGCCATCTAACTTCTCCTAAAACAACTCATTTAAAACAAAGCAAAAAAAAAATTCCAATGTGTATTTCAAATACACGATACATTGTGTAAATAAGACAGCGTCAAAGTTGGTGTAAGGTTTATTTTTTCACTTTGACGGAGCTAGGCTAATGACTCCTGTGGACTTCAAGTCTTTATGCTAAGCTAACATGTAGTGCTACCCATAGGCACTGAACAAGTGGACATACAGAGGTGAAAATGGTATCGGAGATCTTGTCTCAGTCTGGGTAAGTCAGAGAAGGGTATTTTGAGTATTCCTTTAATGCTAATTCAATTTATAACCCCAAGCACAAATCATGACCCTCAACTAACCCTAGCCTTTACCCTAAAAAAGCCTAATGGTAATCTTGTCAGCCCTAAACCCACATCTTGATCCTAAACTAGTCCTTTGAAGAAGTGAGGACTGACCAAAATGGCATCACTTTGTAAAAAATATCACAAGGACTTATAAACCAGAACACAGAAATGATTTTTGGTTCTTATTTGTCTCGGCCATTTGAGGCAGGTAATTATCGGTTATTGTATTGGCTGAAAAAAATCCATATCGTGCATCCCTAATTCTCTCCTCCCTCAGTTTACCTACGGCAGACCTAAGGTAGTCAAGGGTAATGAAGGTTTACTTGCCTCTCTCTCTGTGAATAAATGTTTAACAACCTATTAAAATAATTACAAATGACACATAGATGGTGTATATATGGTTCATAACTATCACTGAACGCATTAAGCTTTGACCAAACCTACTTCTCAAAAGCAGTACATACACAAACAATTATCTCAGGAAACTTTTAACAGACTGTGACATGCAGGAAGAGGCTGAGTCCAATTGTTTTTTAAATGACCTGCAATTTCAACATCAGCTCAAAATATGATGCTATGGCACAGTAAAAAATCATATTGAAACATCTTTCAACACGGATACCAGATAGGTAATTGTGTTCTGGTTTCACACAAAAAAGAAGCATTTAGCAGCAATGGACCACTACAGATGGTGTCTCAACTTTAATTTTGGCACTATATTTACAGATTTTCAGCATTTGTGCAGGTTATCCATTCAACATGTATTCTGTGTCAAAATTGATGGAGTATGAACACTCAAATCTGTCTCTTCACAAGATTCACTCAGATAGTCACATCAGCACCTTACCTCATCAAAGACTTCATCAACCGAAAGATTCCAGTCCATGCATACAAGTAGATCACATGGATCCACCTTGTACGTTATTATTTTGTGTATGTCCACTCTCTGTTCATGCAAGTCCACACCAAGACCCAAAACCATTTAATCTGATCCACATGTTTGCAATCCACATGTGTGCTACACACCCCTTCGTAGCGCTCTGGTCTTCAATGCTTGGTATCTCCCAACCTTTTCTGTAGAAGGCTCTCTTTTGTCTCTCCTCTGCCTGTTAGCTATTCAGCTAGTGCTATAGACCCAGCGTGAGGGTTGTTTGTCTAAATGGCAAGTAGACTTCCTTCAATTCTTTCCCAACTTAGTTTTCCTGCCTGCGCTGGTTGGTTTCCCTGGGCTGGGCTAAATATAGGGACCACACAAGGTAAAGTGGAAAAGAGCAGTGCAGGAAATGTGTCATAATATGTTTGTGTGCCTGTTTGTTTCTGTGTATCTTCCCATCTCAAATCCCAGCAATGTTTGGCTACACAATAAAAACTGACTTGATCAAGGCCTTTACCTTTGTGTACTGTGATAGGTAAGGAACTATTTGGTCAATAGATAAAGGAGACCAAATATCAATTTACTAACTACTAACCCCCACTTCTAAAAATACATAGAACTGACATACAACAATTACAAATTGGTAAAAGCATAATGTGTCCATAAATACCCAGTCAAATACCTGTAAAGTTTGAGTGTCTTTTTTCTTAAACTTTATAAAACAAATGACATTCTACCAACATTGCACTGCATAGCCAGTTCACAACCAGGGCACTGTGTGTGTGTGTGTGTGTGTGTGTGTGTGTGTTCTTGTATTGTTCCTGTGTGCATGCGTGTGGGGGTCAACCCATTCCCTACTCCACTCTAGTGACGTTGTCCACATTGTTTTGTCTGTGTCAGCTTCTAAAAAAAATCCCCCCCTAAACAAAAACACTGCCTGTATATCCTGCCGCCTCGCTGGATACAAGAATTAAACTTCAACTTTACCGTCCTAGGCACTTTTTCAACATGTCATGACTGCTAAATAGACGGGCACTGGAATTTGGCATCTGTCCTTGAAATCTGAGAGAGTCTGGTAGAAGTAAATTTTGGGTAATTGGAGCAGCAAATATGAACATGTCACAGCAAAGAGGAACAGGAAATAAATAGCAAATACAATAATATGTAACAGGCAATTCCAGCAGTGCATAAATGAAACTCGAGGTTTGAAACACAGACAACTGGTGTATTGTATTTATAAACTGATGCAGCGATAATTTTGACTTTGGCAGTCTAGTCCTACCTTTATGTTAGGTACATATATGGGACATAAAAACAGATCTGAGGTGGAGCTGAGGTGGAGATGGGTTAAATAAAGCAATGAATTACAGCAACATAGAGAAGTAGCAGGAGGGCAGCCTAGGAGGCCGGCTGTCATAGTAAACTTACATGACAGCCAGTCATGTCAAGGCTTTGAATAACAGATTGCGATGGTTCACTCTGAAGAAGTGCGTCATAGATCTATCAGTTTACAGCAAGAGTTTACTGACTGAACTTGTGTTGCTTATTTAGCCACAACATGACATGTAGCCACAACACAACGGCATTAAAGTCATAACACAGTGGCATTAAGACACATGACATCATACCACAAAACTGCACACAGATACTGCAAATGTCACTTTTCATTGGTAGTGCAAATATTAATCAAATATTTCAAAATTCGCCCTTAGAATACACTTTGAAATACTTAGTTTTATACCCAAGAAAAATCATAGCATGTCCTGAAAATTAAAGGAATATTCCAACATTTTGGGCAAAATACACATTTTCGGACTTGCCCAGACTGAGACAAAATGTTTGATACCATTTTCACCTCTGTACGTCCACTGGTTCGGTTCCTATGGTTAGCATTTCGTGTTAGCTTAGGGTTAGGGTTAGTTCAAGTTCAAGTTCAAGTTGATGTTTATTTAGAGCCCCAAATCCCTGTTTACAGTCTCATAGGGCTTTACAGGCCCACAAGTTTACAAGAAAAAAAAAAAAAAACAGGGCGACACCCCCTGACTTAACCCTCATAATGGGCAAGAAAAAAACTCCCCAACAAACAAGTCAACAAGACTCAGGAAACCTCACGGTGTCAATAAGATTCAAACACGGGTCTCCCACAGAAAATTCCTATGTTTTGTTGACCCAATCACCGCCCCAACCTCCTTCTTACTCGACCTGTCTTGCTCTTTCTACTGTGTTGCTTTTCGTCAAAAGGGGCACTACTTTAGGAAATACTCCTGTGGGTTGTTTTACAGGGTTGGAACAAATGACCTTCTTGTGGTTTGTTCTTTGTGGGAGGATGCCCTGGATGATACCATTGGATTTGTGCACTAATTATTGAAAGTATTTTTAAATGAATTTGGTTGTGAAATTTGGTGAATAATATCAAGGACTTGAGAGTAGTCCAGCATATTACTCAATATGTCTAAACTGAAGTAACTTTATTTTATGCTTTCAATAGTTTGAGACTTACCAAAGAAAAATCTGTAGATTTCTGAAGTACAGATGGTGGAAGAGGTTGCCTTTATTTTACGGTATATTGCAAATTTGTGAGTTGAACTGGCTGATTTTAAGTTGCTATTTTACATGGGCACAGAAAAGGATGTACAGAAAAGGAGTGAATTTCATTTGATAAGTTATTATTGGAAATGAGTGAATGGTGAGGCGCAGGGGTAGGGGTCAGGTGCAGTTTTCATTGGACGATCGGCAGGAGTGGATTCACATATTGTGGAGGGCAGGTAGGCGAGTAGGGTGGGTTTTCACAGAATTTATTACTATTTAGGCAACGCCTGTGGTTTTCCATAAGCATGCAGCACTGGATCGAGAACTAAACTAAGGTGTTGTCCAGGGTGAGAGGTACCAGGCAAGTGGCTGAAAAAACATTACTTTTCTTTAGTTGTATATACAGATCAGTAGTTCTGTTGTTGTTGACATGTCTCTTGAGCGTCACATGGGTTCTGGGAACAGGACCCTTTGACTGGCAGATAGGAACAGTGGTGCCCATTTCCAAAAATAGGGGCACTAGAGGACGAGTTCAAATTTCAATCACTGTGGAATCACATTGCTCAACCTCCCTCGCAAAGCCCATGCTAAGGAGCTGAACAGGAGACTGACTTCCTGGTTGTGAAGCTGCAGAGTATTGAAGTGTCATGGGAATTTTCTCATCACGTCCAATTGCATTTTGTAGATTTGCAGAAGGCTTACAACTATGTTCCCCAAGATATTCTTTGATGCTGAGGCATGATGTGTCAAGGTTCCTGCTGCAAGCCATAGAGTTAGGGTTAGGGCTTAAGTCAGGCACAATTACGTCAGACTTCATCAAGAGCGCACCTTCCCTCAGCTCTTTGCAATGTCTTTGAACTCAATAACAAGGCACAGCCAAAGTCGGGAGAATGCCAATTTTGGTTAAATTAGGATTGCATCTTTGCTGTTTGTGGATGATGTGGTTGCTCTGGCTTCATCAGACTATGATCAGACTGTTATAGGGCTCAATTGACTTTCCTTGGATAAAGGCTGAAAAAATGTATGAGATGAGGATCAGCTAATGACACCAAGTATAGCAGTTCACATAAGCAACTTTTGGTTGGTAGGCACTCCACTCAATAACAGAAAGGATGCCAGGAGAGGAGACAGACAGTGCTTGTAAAGAGTTCAGGTTGACCTTGACCAGATACGTATTTGAAACAAATTCCATTAGTGAGGCCAAAATGTGAGACATATTATAATTTTTTGAGTATTTTTCCAGTGTACACTATCCATAGTCTTCATGTATGAGGGGCTGTTTGGGACAAAATCCAAACTTTGGCTTGCACATCCAACTGCTTTACCTCTCACATACATGTCAGAATCAGAATCAGAATCACCTTTATTGTCATTGTATTGCATACAACTAAATTTGAACCTCTCATTTAAACTACCGAGATAAACACACACACACACACGCACACGCACACGCACACACACGCACACACACACACACACACACACACACACTGTACTGAAAACCTCACACATTCCCTACTGAACCACTCTCACATATACTACTGAAACTGAAAATGCTCACACACATAAGTAAAACCTTTCACATTAACCACTGAAATACTCTCTCACACAGTTTTTTTTCTCTTTACATTATTTATTACATTACATTATTTAACAGACACTGAATAAAACAATGACAATACTTGAATTAGACATAAAATAAAATAATATATAGACATAATAATTTGACAAAAAGTAAAACAAACACATCAAAAACAGACTATTAGACATGACTAAATATAGACACACTCAGCAACAGACTAATTTAAAAGTCACTGTGCACCTTGATGGCTAAGAAATTCCATTAAAGGTTTCTACACTGTTTCAAATTCTCCTGGCTTTCCCCTTGCTATGTAAGTCAGCTTCTCTATTACAATACAAGATGCCATCTCTTTCACTCACACATGTATCGAAGGTACATCCAGTTTTCTCTAATATAAAGCAATCATCCTCCTGGTCTGCAGGAGTCCAAAATCAATTAAAGTTGGCTGTTTTGAATTAATGATACAATTTTGGGGATATATACCTAATATACACACTGTTGCTTGATAAGGGACTTCCATATTACCAATGTCAGATATGTTTTGAAGAATTGTTTTCCAGTATTGTTTTAATTTGGGGCAGTCCCATACACAGTGAAATAGAGTGCCTCTCTCCTCTAAACATTTGATGCAAGTGTCAGGAATGCTAGGGGACCACTGGTTGAGTTTGAAGGGAGTAATGTAAGCTCTCATCAACCACTTGTATTCTAATAGCTTCATTCTCGTATTAATTGTTTAAAATAATTAATTGTTTTTCAGTCTCTTCTATGTTCTCTTGAATATCTTGTCTCCATGCCTCAAATCTATCAGTGGTAGACTCGTTATCATGTGATAATAGGGCTGTATAAAATAAAGAAATCTGTCTGCTCCCATTTTGATTGAGAACTATGAGATTTTCAAAATGTGAGAGTGGTGGTTCAGATGTTATCTGCTTATATTTTGATAATATGAAATGTTTCAATTGTAGATATTTAAAAAATGTTTTTTTTAGGAATACAGTATCTCTGACACAGCTGATCAAATGTATGAAGATTACCATCCATGTGTAAATTTTTTGCACAACTTTTCTTGCCCAGATTCTGAAACCGCCATCTGCCCTTCCTGCCTTAAAAAAGGCATTACCCCATATGGGGGAGAAGCGAGAAATGGGAGGGGTATCTTTAATATGCTGATGTGCTTTATACCAAATGTCAATAGTATTTTTGAGAAAAGGGTTTTCTGCTGTTCTTCTCAAAGTTTTGGGGCCTGCAGAATATAAATATATTTTTACTGGAAGGTTTGGTATTGACATTTGCTCAATGTTCAGGAAAAGACTCAGTTGAGAAATAAAACATTGCACAGCGCAACTGAGTGGACCAATAACACCATTTCATATTTGGAAGTCGTAATCCTCCCCTTTCGTAGGGCAGGTATAGCAGCCTAAGTCTCAGTCTGGATTTCATATTGTTCCAAATAAATTTTTTGAATGTACTGTTAAGTCTATTAAAACATGACTTTGGTAGTGGTTGTGGGAGCGATTGAAAAAGATATAAAAATTTTGGTAATATATTCATTTTAATTATGTTTATTCTGCCAATAATTGATATGGGCATTGTCATCCATCGGTCTAATGTTTCCATCACGTCATCCACTAATGGGTCATAGTTTGTTGGTACAATTGTTTTAAGTTCAGGAGTAATTTTATGAATAAATGATATGAATGAATAATGATAAATGGCCTATCTATAACTGGTCTCAATCATTCTTCTTTATTTAAGAACAGTATTGATGATTTTGAGTTGTTAATGGAGTGCAGCCTGCGGAGCTAGTTTAGGCAGAAAACTCGAGACATGCGCCATTGACATATACATTGACATATACATTCACACATACTCTCCCATGCTCATGCGATATCTGCTTGATGCTACGCCCCTCTGCAATGAGGTGGTCTATTTAAGTGCTCATGCCTTACACCTATCCCTGCTCTGCTGCTCTACACTGCTGCAAACACTCTGCCTTGTCTGCTGCTGCTGCACCACATGCTCATTGCCTGCTGCTCAGTTAACATCCCACCTCCACCCCAGCATCCACCTGTGGGCTCTGAATATTCCTCCAGGGGAGGGGGGTATCCTATCACTCTCTGCTCTGATCGCATAAGCTCAGTAGGCCGCAGAGAGTGAGATGGTCAAAGCCTAGATGCCAAACTAATTATTTGTGCTATACATACTTATATCTGTGCATGCTTTACATAACTTTATCTGTGAGTTGGCTGACTGGAAGATTGTAGCCGGAGAGTTGACCACAAAGTTCAATCTGCTGAATTAAGTTTGGTACACTGACAGCTATGTTTGTTTAAAAAAAAAGAATCACGTCATCGGCATATAGAGATATTCAGTGCTCCTGTTCTCCAAGCTGGATGCCCAACAGGCCTGTCTGTGTTCAGGGGCTCTATGGCTAATATGAATAACATCGGTGATAAGGGACATCCCTGGCAGGTAGATTGTCCTAAAGGAAATGGCCTTGAGACTATATTATTTGTTAAAACACTAGCTGTTGGGTTTGTATATAAAATCTGAATCCATTTAAGAATGCTTTTTCCAAATCCAAATCTTCGTAAGACATTAAATAGATACGGCCATTCTATTCTATCGAAGGCCTGCCGGGCAGCCAGCGATAATATTGCTGTATCTCTGGCATCACTTTTTTTAATAAATTATATTAAGAACTCTTCTAATATTATGGAAGCCTTGGCGCTTCTGCACAAAACCATTCTGGTCATTATGGACTAGATGTGGGATGTAAGGATCTAACCTCCTTGCTAAGGCTGCTGTATTTGTATAAATATTCATAAAATTCTATAAAACTATTATTTATTTCTAATGGGTCAACTGTCAAATTCCCAGAGGAAGTCATTATGTTGTTAATTGCTCTTTCAGACTGTATTTTTTTGATTCTGCATGCCAAAAGTTTCCCCGCTTTTTCGCCTTGATCGTAATAATTTTGCTTCAGCTACATTAGGCTTCTGGCTCCCGTATCAGCAGAGAATTTACTATATTTAGCTCTCAAGAGCAACAGATCTCTTTGTTTTGTTGGATCATCACTTTAATTTATATCCATTTCCAATGATTCCATTTCTATTTTGTCTTTTCTTACTGTCAAGGTTGTATAACTGATAATTTCTCCTCTGATGTAGGCCTCCCACCTCGTACTGGCACTAGTTTGATCTGTATTTAACTCAAAATAATGATCAATTTTAGTTCCCACAAACTTAATAAAATCTGGTTTGTGTAACCATCTCGCTTGCAATCTCCAATTGGGAGGGTTGTGAATGAATCTCTCTATTTGCATATTTAATGAATGAATGGTTGCTTATTACAGTGCTATCATACCAGCAACTTTTAATCTTTGATAAAAGTTCCCTTAAAACAAGAAAGTTATCAATGCAAGAATGAGATTTACATATACTTGAATGACCCCCAAATTCCACCAGATGCGTCTCCGTCGCGTAATGGCTGTGTTGCGTGAGCGCTGCGTTTTTACTGCATCTCTGCACAGCTTCAAATTCCACCGGCTGCGTCTCGGATGCGGAGTGTCGTTGCCTGCCAGCTTTGTTTACAGCCCAGATTTTGTTGTTTTGGTGATCATTTCGGGATTTCTGTGCGTCGGTTGTTCATGTTGTTAATCATATTAAATGTAAAACAAATTGCCATAATTATCTGTGCAAAATAGAATGACTCATTACTAAATTGGTGCGGCTGCTGTCAAAAATAGACCTGCTGAGTATCTGCTGTGGAACAGTGCACTGAGCCACATCTGGGACGCAGCTGATGCACCTGAAACGCAACGCGACGCATCTGGTGGGAGTGCTCTCATTGACTAACAATGGCAGCGATCAGCTGCGGCGACCGTGGCGCAGCCGTAACGCAACGGAGACGCATCTGTTGGAATTTGGGGATGACAGGAGTACTCTACTTTTGCAGGGTTATGTTCTCTCCATACTTCTACGAGATTTATATCTACAATGTATTGTTTTAGCAGTTTCCTTGTTTTGGCTTTAGAAGTATCATAGCCAGTAGAGCGATCTTTTGCCGGTTTCAACGTGCACTTAAAGTCTCCCCCAATAATATAAAAGCCTCTTAAAGTGTATAAAGTGGGTGATAACATATCTTCCAGCTGGATCTTGGATTGTTTGAACGGATTGGAATGGTATTGTTCTGTGGATGAGGATGAGTACGCCTCTAGCATAATTATAGTATGCTGCATACATAACTTGACCAGGCCATCTATTCCGAATTAACTTTATGGGCCCTATTTTTGTACAGGCGCAGTACGCAAAGCGCAGCTGGCCACTGGCGCCATGGAATTTTGGTGAGGCTCAGTGAGGGTTTCTCCTCGCCTGGGCGCGTCTGGTATTTTGGTGACACACTGAGCGCCAAGATGGGAGGAGAGGCACAGTAGTGGGTGCATTCTCATCATTCCTGTGGCGTACTGGAATTTTGGTGCCATAGATGCTCAGATGCTCAGACCAGGTCAACGGCATGGTGCACCTAGGTGTGTGTTATTTTTGTCACTTAAGTTGGTGGAGGCGCGTTCAATGACACATCCAAGAAACCACAAAATCATGGTTTATAGATTGCTCATGATGAAAAAATATTTCACTACGTTTATGAACTTTGATGCACATGTGGCAGTGTTTAAATGACAAAACTGCTGTGTGGCGCATGGAGAATAATGAAATCATACCCAGATAGCCAGCGGACCCGGCCCAATTGCGGCCAAGTGTCTGCTGATTTGGCTAGGTTCCAGCTCCATGGGGCCAAATGTGAGCCAGCATTTGGCCCCATGGTTTAATTTTGCCGAATGTGGCCCAGATTCAGCTGTTACAGACACGGGCCTATTCCGACTGAGACGCGACAGCCGGATTAATTGGCGGCCAGCACCAAAACGGGTTCTGGCCCACGGATGGTTGCCAAATCTGGGCCAGACTGGGTTTTGTAGACACAGGCCTATTCTGGCTAAAACGCGGCAGCCGGATTAATCGGCGGCCAGCACCAAAACGGGTTCTGGCCCACGGATGGTTGCCAAATCTGGGCCAGACTGGGTTTTGTAGACACAGGCCTATTCTGGCTAAAACGCGGCAGCCGGATTAATCGGCGGCCAGCACCAAAACGGGTTCTGGCCCGATGATGGTTGCCAAATCTGGGCCATTTGGACTACATCTGGACTATTCTGGCTGAGAGGGTCTTAAACCGGAAGTGGTCAGGGTTTAAACTGAAGTTGTAAATTCAGTCTGAAATGGGTGCGGCTTGATGGGAAGTTGCTATATTTATTGTTTATTAGAAAATTAATACAGAACAGCCTCAGAATTGAGCTTCAAATAAATGTTTTTGATCATAAGAGTATGAGAACTATTTATAGAACCATTTTTAAAAAATAAAACAGGAACTTTATGAACTCATGCTGTATTGAGAGAAACCATTAGGCAACCATTAGGCATATTCTACTTATGTTTTCCTAATGGTTCGGTTTGTTTTTCTAATGGGATTCTATTATCTCCTACACAAATCTACAGGACTTTAACTGGTCTACAAATGGTTCCTACAGGAGTCTAATGGTTCCTACAGGAGTCTTAATGGTTCCCACAGGAGTCTAATGGTTCCTACAGAAGTCTTAATGGTTACTACAGCCGTTTCTATACCAGTCTAATGATCACTATACAGTGGTCTAGTGGTTACTATAGGGTGCCTAATGTAATGGAGGAACACAGATGTTGTAGCCTTCTTCTGCGATTACATCTTTGTGATTTCTAGTGGGTCTTTGTGTAGGCTATACAGTATGTTTGTAGATTGCAGTGTTCAGTGATTTCATTTTAGTGATTAAATTTGTGATTAAATCATATTTGGCCTTTTGTGATTAAATCATTGTTCATGACTCATCCATCCAAGAGGAGGGAAAAGAACACAACCTGATGGAGGTGCTAACTAGGGTAAGAGAAAGATACTAGCACACTCCCAACTTCTTTAAAATGCAGGTCTTTTATTGACAAATGTACACACAATACAATAAAATTAAAGTATTGATTTTTTTTTTAAGCATTGATTTAGTATTTTTAGAACATCTCTAGTCATCCTGCCAACCAGTAAAGCCAATCAGATCTTTGGCTGTACACAATAATAACAGTAACACAATAAACACAATGATAATAAGCATGGTGCATAAGGTAGGCTATTAAAAAGCAAAAAAAATATCAGTAAGAATTAAAATAAATCAAAACTGCCCCAAACCAGTAGCTTTTTTGTCTTGTAATTCCAAGCAGAACAGAGGGCATGTAGTCAGGCAGAAAAACACCAACCACCAACTTGTCAAACTTGTTGTTTGAAACCTTTTTTTGGATGCACAGTTTCGCGAGTTTTGCGTTTTCAAATGAATATTTATAACGGACTTTTGGACTGTGCAAAGCCAAGCAAGCATCTGGAGTAGGCAGGTAAATCCCTCATTAAATGAAAAGTTGTGTTTATAAAACTTATAGTATGAACATAGACAAACAGAAGGATGCAACACATAGGCTGGGTAGGCTTGTTTGGAACTTTTGGTCAGTACTTGTTGAATTAATATTTTGAACCAATTTTTGAAATTAATTTGATTGACAGAAAATTACATTTTATATGATTTTTTTTTTTTTAAATGAAGACACCTGTGGGCAATACAGAATTATTATGGCATATCTGCAACAATGTGTAAGCCCCCGCTGACTTACTTGGGACTTATAGATTTGAAGATCTACAGTAGTTATGTAAACTGACCAAAGCACAATCCCTGACATTGCCCATCCCATCCAGGCTCTGCCATAAACTTTATTTTAGGGAGATTAGAGCAGGCACTCTCTGAGCTTTTATTTTGAAAGGGTGTAAGAGTCACGCTAAGTAAACCGGAAATTAAATTGTAATGGATGGGTCCTTTGCTTTTGAAAGTTGATACGCGCATACATTAAAAAAAAAAAAATCAAAAGTCCGTTTTCCTCCTGTTCTCACAAGTTTGGTAAGTCTTCCACGTGCTTGTATATTTTAATCAGTATAATTCTGACATGATTTCAGTGTTGCTAACGTTGCAACAGAGAGAAACAGTAACTCAGACACACGAGCGTGAGAAAAGCTAGCAGTTAGCGTCAATAGTTAATAGTAATGTTTGCTAACCTTATAATATCACAGGGGAGTTGTGCATACTTATTGTGCAGCTATTTACCTATTATTCATTACAGAAAACAACATGGAAAAGAGGTCCTGCTGTCTTGAGGTATGTTATGCTAGCCAACCTAACCGTTAGCCAAGCCTGCACACTTGGTAGTTAGTAGAGAAATATGGTAGTAGAACGAATGGGCACTCTGAATGTTACATTATCTGCTTGCGGTTCACATGGGAGAAGTTTGCCTTCAAGGCCCTCTAACAGAAAAAACGTTAAAGTTAGCATCGGAGTTGGGAATGGGATGGGCTTTCTGTTAGAAAGCATTCAAGGCAAATTTCTTGTTGCTTTGAAAGCAAATTTCTCCCATGTGCGCCAGTCCATTGTCACTGTCAAATAAACAAAATAAGTTAAAGTGCATATTGGTTATTACCGGCAAATTTGGTTCATTAAGAAAGGAGAAATTTCAGGGAAGAAGGTTTGCAAGTTTTGTTTAATTCTGTAAGACTTAGCATGGGTGTTTCGGAATCAAAGGAGTTCACACCTCAACAGCTATTTAGTTATTTAGATTTAATTTAAGCCTTCATTGTCCATTTTTCAAGTATACCATGAAAAAGGCCAAGAAGAAAATCACCTGTAGGACCAAAGAGCTACCAAAAAGACTGCATGCTCCAGCCCCTAGGATGAAAGAAACTGACCAAGCCTGACGTTGACATGGGAGGTAAGGGCTGAATGTATGTATTTACTCTCCCCACCCCATCAGTCCGCTCTCCGGGGCTGTCTTGATCTCCTGCCCTCTTCCACCCACCACGGCCGATCAATCCGTTCTCCGGGGCTGCCATAGATTTTTTTTTTGTTCAGTTTGTTTGTTGTTGGGATAAGTTTTAAAATGGCAATAGAGAACTTTATTTTATTTTATTTTTATTTATTTATTTTATTTGCTGTTTATAATGCTGTTTATAGTTTATAAATTGTAAATTCTGTTTTGCACTATTGTAGAAATAAAATTAAAAGAATATAAAAATAAATATCAATATGTCAAAGATATGGCGTGTACCTTTCTTTATTTGGTTAATGGTTTTAGCACAACATAATAGCTTAACATTTTAGCTTGACATCACAACAATATCACATTATAATAATAATCATAAACCAACCGGCTGCCGGCATTTAAATGTACCGGTTTTTGCATTTTGTCGGTGTGATTGCGGTCCAGTGACGGCAGCCAGAATCTGGCCAGTTTATTTGGCCTGATTCTGGGGCGTCATTCATCCCGAGTCTCAGCCGAGTTGGGCAACCGGACGCGGCCTGGATTATTTCTTCTGGGGTGCTGTGTTTGGGCCGATGATGGGCCAGGTCATTTTGGCTACCTTGGTACTGATACACATTGTATTCTCTGAAATTAATTAACTAGGCTAATATTTATTTATAGAAGACAGGGACAAGAAAGGGGGAGAAATTGTGTACAGATTTACTTTTTGCTCTCTCTCTCTCTCTCCCTCCCTCTCAGCATGAACTGTGTCTTCTCACCCAAGTCCGTGATGGAAATCCTCGCCTCCTTTGGTGATGAAAGCAGGTGAATCTTCCCATTGTGGAGGACTCTCATCTTACACGGATTACACCGAAATCCTCGGAAAGTTCCTTTTTCCATGAACACTCCTCTGGCTGCATTGAACTCATACTGCTTGCGTATGATCTCAGGTGAGAGGTCCTGGGCAAGGAGAGTTTTTTTCCCTCGTTGCATGATATTCAGTTATTTAGTGGTGCGGAAGAAAAATTCCTGATTGAATTTCAGAAACTGAATGATGCTCTGTTCTGGTTTGGTCTCGGTGGTGCCAGGGTCCGGTGAACTCTTTCCAAGGTGAAGAATCTGCCGGTGAGGCAGCATCTCTTATATATGAACTCTAAAGCTATGTCCACACAGGATGCATCATGGCTGCGTGGCGGCTGCGTTGCTGAGCTGCTGCGTCTCACGCTTGTGTCGGCATCCACACCGGCAGTGTTTCTGCTGCGTTGCTGCTGCAAGCCTTATTTGACTACATTGAGTTTGCCTTTTGATAATGGACATAAATAACACATTGTTTCATTTTAAATTTAACTTATATTTAGTTTAGACAGAAAACAGGTTAAGAAGCCCAACTGTAAAAATATAAAAATAAATAATTGATTAAGTAATTGACTATCTAATTGACATTATGAGCGAGACCTTAATTTACGTTATGAGAGAGAGGGAGAGAGAGCACACCTTCGTCAATTCTCAACATCAAAGATGTCTCCAACTGCCGTTTTACCAAAATAAAACGAGCTAAACTGATGTCATACTGACATGCTGTTTGAGTATATGAGCTAAAATACGACTATACAGTAAAGTTAATAAAATCCATAATGACAGGTCCATATTAAGATGACAAATGAGGAAAATGCCAGAATCTATATGGGGTATGAAACTTTTATTTTGGTAAATCAGAAGAGGGAGAACATCCTAACCGCTGGTAACTTTATCTGATTAAGGATACAGAGCAGGCTACCTGCAATCCCTCAAAAGTGGATAAACTTTCAATTCTGGTGAGTATTTTGACTCGAAAACACACAGATAGGGGATAACAACACAGCACACACAGATGTGGTGATGAATTGTGGTTTTTATAGAGCTAGTTTACTTGAAATCTAGTTTCTAGTCAAAATGAATGTACTTTTCCATACAACCCGGCTACAACCAAACGCCAAAGCAAAGCAGAAAGCTTTGGGGTGCATGTCAGCTAATGGCATGCAGCCAATATACCTTTAGATATCAAAATAATAATTATTTCGCTGTATTTTAGTAAAATAGTGCATATTTCTCGGCGCTTTCTGCCCGCGGCACGCGTCAAAAATAGGCTCCACGCCGAACTTCTAGGTGAAGCGTCGCTGCTGCGTGGCGTGAGACGCGCGTCTCAGGTGCGTCTCACGCAGCCGGT
>OMLF01057115.1:41239-63469 GCA_900302615.1 Holocentrus rufus | reverse complement strand
ACACTCTCTCTCTCTCTTTCACACACACACACACACACACCACCACCACCACCACCACCAGTTTACAGCCAAGTCCCTTTCCTGAATGGAATTCATAATCACCCCACGTCTATTTCAAGGCTAATTGTTTTTTAAGACTTATATTAGGCATTTAATGCTGGTGAAATGTCTGCCTTGATTACAGTGTTTATTGTGGGCATTGAAGGCATTCATGCACACAATATTCCTCTCAATTCCACCAGCTTGACAGGTAGGGAATGTTAAAAATAGGAATCTGTCTATCTGGAATACCTGCCTCATGTTTTCTTCTTCTTTTTTTTTTTTTTTAGTCTGAGAAGGACGTGATGCAGCTTTTGGATTCCAAAATAATTCTGCACACTTAAAGGTGAGAACTGACCAAGCTCTGCAAAGCATGTTCCTAAGTCAGCATGGTTTCAGGCATATTTGAAATACTTCATCAACTGGTCTCTGATGATGATTAAACACTCTACAGGTCAATTACTTTTTTGTTCTCTCTACTTTTCTAAGATGGTCAAAACAACTTTCATTTAAAAATTTAAAAGTGACTCAAACCATTCACAAGCACTTAATGATGAATTTATTCCCTTGAATACATTCAATGTGTTCATTGTTACTACATCAAATCACCATCATGAAGACAACAACCTGTTTTTGTCCAGAAATGGTAATTACAATCATAATCACAATCACAATAATCATAATAATAAACATGCTCCCAACTTTCTGTTAGCATGGAAATCTTTGCAAATAAGTTTTTCATAACATTGTTTGTATTCTAAACTTTTACCTTCAAACATCAAGATTATGATCACTATCATCACAAGTTTCTTGACATACATAAATATTATGACATTGGTGCTTTGATTTATTGACAATGTACCGTATTTTGCCATAAATATTAAGACATGACACAAGGATAATAGGACCTCACAGTCAAAAACAACATCTGTATGTATTTATATGTCTCAGATAAAACAGTAACTAGTGCAGAGACACTTAATCTCACAGTTCATTCTGACACAAATGGTGGAAGGACACAGTCTGAAATCGTGAGTTTCGTGCTGCTATTAATGACTTCACAAAAGTGAAATTCCTGTCACACTTGTATTTCAGCAGCTGCAGGGACCAAATGCATTTACTGTGTTTATGAAAATGTTAGATTCAGCTGAAGCCTCCGTTCAGTGAACTTCAGCTGTGTCTGTAATGCTTCAGTGCTGCATCCAGACTGTGTGTCCCTGTCCAGGAGGATCCTAATATCTTTACACACACACACATGTATATGCTAGCACACACACATCCAGGCTTTGAGTGTGCACAATAATCAGTGTAGTTGAAATAAATTCTGAAACAAGTTATCAGCCACCGAACATGAACTATCAGGATGTGACAGCTCAGTAATTTAAAGCTAAATGCTGTCAAGTTTTGATCGGTTCCTGTTTATATTGTTTGTATATAAATATTAATTAATTAATATTAATTAATTAGAAATGTTTATGCGAATATTTTATCATTTGACATAATGTAAGACTAGTGTTGCAGACAGCTTCTTTACCTCCATGTGCTTGCAGCTGTTTTTATCCCGAAGAAAATATATTTTTGGAGGTGAACAGTGAAAAGAGAAACAAACCCCAACATAAAGCAATCAAACATATATGAATGAATGAATGAATGAATGAATGAAAAAATGACTACAATTAGGGAAATTGGACATTGGTGGAAACAAAATCCACAAATAAGTAAGGAATATAAAATATCTTAAAATAGCCCTAAAGCAGGCGGTGATAATGAGGGAAACAGAGGATGTGGTAACAGTGAGTGAAAGGGTGTGCATCTGTTCAAAATATTGCAACTGCAAACAGTGATGGCTGTCATTGTTATTCTAAAATGACACCTGCTCCAAATATTAAGGGCACTGAACAGCAACATCTCTGATAGGCCTGTTTGTCCCAGAGAGGATTGACCCTGCCCTATATAGACACTAAGAGCATTAATATAGTTTGAGCGCTCATATAGTACATCTATACTGCAGGAGTTCATGTGTGGTTAACCAAAGATATTGTATTGGATACTCTGGGAATCTGTAGTCATCATCCTCACTCATATTAATCTGCAAAAGCTTGTTCAAATGTCTGGATGCATAAAGCAGAGTAAATGCAGGTGATATTTAATTGTATATTCAAGGTCCAACTTCTCAAGACTTATTTCTTGGGAGGTGTGCAAAGTCAAAACCAACTTTTTCACCAGGAGAGACGTTGCTCTGAAGATGCTGATTTAGAGCATCCTTCATATGTGATGATTTTAGCCCAGTCAGAGAAACCATCCTTCAACTGGAGGATCTGGGTTCAAGCTCCTGTGTCACCAAGCAGCCTGCTGAAGTGTCCTTGAGCAAGACACCGAGTCCCTTCCAGCTGCAGTAAAGTATCACAGTAAAGTATAACACCACATATTATATTCCCTTTAAATAGATAAGTGATTAACAACTCCACCCATTTTTATTTCTTCTTTAGATGATTATACATCCCTTTGGATACTTGTGCAGAACAGTTGGCTACTGAAGTCAAAAAGGCCAGTCACCTCCTCTTCCCTCCGCCTGTGCACAGTGGTGACCCTCAAATAACCACGGCTGAGTAAAAATCCCAGTCTTTGTACAGAGACATGGCGCTATCTACTGGTCGACAATGGTGCTGACAAATCAATCAGCCACTTGGTGTTCTCTTCTGTCTGCAGCGCGGGAAATTGCATAGAAAAGGGATAGAAAATAGGGTTCAACTCTTGGATTTGGAACCAGGCAGATGTAATATAACAGAATGTAAATGCTATGGCAGAGATATGTTACTCCCACATTAATATTATATGGCACAACACTGATAGACAGCTTTTCTCCATGTTTATATCACAAAAATTGCAGACACAACTAATCATCATTCCACATCTTTGCCAAATTACTTTAATGAGTGGTCACTGTGGCTCAATATGTTGCACGTGTGTGAAATGATGTCGTTAATTGGCAAAATCCATTTTCTCTGGTTCCACTAGGGGGCCCCAGAGGTTGATATTGTATAGCCTGGAGGCTGATCATCTTCAAACTCAACAGTGCATGATGTTTCTGAAGTTCAGTTAGTATTGTCACTGATTGTTTGTCAGCTGATTGTCACTGGTATCTCTGACAGCTGTCATTGTATTGGACAGCAGCAGGAGATGCATTTTTACCACAGAAATTTCCAGTTTGATTAGTGAGACCTGCAATTGCATGATCAATATCTAGTTTTGACCAGCCATCATCATTTGACACATAGAGCCTATGCAAAATCAAGTAACACTACAAATGCTTATGTCTTCATTCTGAATTGAGTAATATCTAGAAGTTGGGAAATCCTGCAGCAGTGACAAGTATGAAAGAGACTATCTAGTGAGTAGTGATTTTAAAATAATAATAATCAACTAATGCAGCAGTACAATTGGTTAAGAGACTATAAGCAAGTGTAAAATATTTATTAAATTGCTACTAGTAAAACGAAAAAATACTAGAGTCCAAGCTTATCACAAAACTTCGAGGAATAGTGTAGTGAATATTTATTAGAGACTATAGAGCTTTCAGGCGATAAATGATAAAACGGTATGTCTTACGACGAAGGCTTGCCTATGCTATTTATTTTGGATTGGTACAGATGCTGGATGATAATAATGTGGGAGTGGGACTGACTTTGTAAGAGGAAACCAGTCTCCTCGGTAGCATCGTCACGTGATCTCCATAGCAACCGGACTGTCATCAGTTCCGCTTTGAGAGAAGTGCAGCTCCTCTCCGGCACAGATGACCCATTACAGCTCCACTTATAACAACTCTGAGTTTTGTTTTGTTTAGCAGAGGCCTGCCAGCGTGGAGTGAGCGCAGTCTACGGTCTTAACTGGCCAGAAAATTTCCGGGATTTAAAAGAGTCTGCGAGCTGGAAATCATGAGTCACCTCAACCCAGGGTAGGTGCAGCTGCCTTTATTATGAAAAGTAGAGGGAGCTGGTTGTCCAGGGTTTACAGTAAGCAGGTCTGTTATAAACTGATAGCATTTTTTTTCTTCATTTCAATAAATTTTAATTTTGCTGGAGAAGCCCTGAACTGAAACAAAAGTAAAATAAGCAATTATATTACTGAAGTAGGCCTCCAATTAGTCAAAGAGTGATTGGTGCAAAGGACGAACTATCTTTAGTTGATTGAATTTTACTAATACTAGATCTATGCCTGTCTTAGTTTGAGTGCATATTTTTGGTATGGAATGAGAGATTTTTTTTTCTTTTTTTACTTTATCCAGATTCTATTACATATGGGATGAACGGTCTTCAATTGACTGAATATTACCATTAATTAGGAGGATACTATTACTAATTCCACTGCTACGTAAAATACAAACTTTAATTGTTCATCGCTTTAAAACAAAGTTCTTTGCAATCAACACTAAAGACACAGAAACAAAGTTGTACAAGAAAAGAAAAGGCCAGAGGAAGAAAAAAGAAAGACATAGTCTGAGTAGTGATAGTTGGATATGGCCAGTAATTAGAGTCATATGGTATTTATCTGACATACTACATAGGCCTCCACAAGGCTGCACAGACTCAGAGACAGTCAAATCAAAGTGAAAATTTAACCACCGTGCACTTGGTCATGTTGCGGTGACCCTGAGAAAGAGAAATCCCAACCTGAGCTTGTAGAGCACCACAGAAAGACAGGAGCACAAAGAGGTGATTGGGTTAAGTGTGCTATCCATCCCCTCTAATTCCCATGGGTAATCAGACACCGGTAACAGACCCCATAGTTGTAAGATCCTGTTGTCCCACTCACAAATGGTCGAGGAAATCAGACCTGTATAGGAATAAAGCTGCTTCAGACAGGCTGGGCTACATCCGACTGAAGACCTGATGCCCATGTTGAATTAATGAGGACAGGACCACATAAACAAACAAGCAAACAAACATGGTCAGGTGCTTTGGTAAACCATTTGATTAACTTCTTCAACTGTGCCAATCGTATCTGTGGGTTCGTCATTTTAAATCCATGCAGAGCTTTGTTCAAACCCACAGAACTTTATTTTCATTCTAGTGGAGATCCCAAAGTCTCCAAAGATACCAAATATGTCCTGTTCAATTACAGAGAAATGTGTATAAAATGGTGTACAAGTCATGTAGATATTTTCTGTTTGATGTATGGGTAGAGCCATAAAACAGTGGCATCTTGGGTTTGAATATTTCACTCAATTAAAGTGTGATGTAACTTCAATGAAGCATTGCAACCAGCAGATACACAATATCTATGTGACATTGTTCTACAATATGGAAAATATGTTTGTTTTTTCCTAACTTTGAAGCTGCTTAAGGGGAAATTTAATGGAAAATCCGAGTTCAAAGGGTTATCTGGTTTTCTATCAGCAATAATGAAAAACTGAATGTAGGTTTATTCCAGTAGCAGGCAAAGTTAAAATCTTGCATATCTTTCAAATAGGAACGTAGTGAAGCCTTGAATGAAATGAACAAAATGTCTTTGGCTGTAATTAATTCAACATCTCCTTTTGTGTTTCTGTAGACTGATTTCAGCCTACAACAGTCTGACAGACAAACATCTCACTGGGTACTTCAACAACACTCGGATCAGGAGGCACCTGCACAGAGTGGGACTGGTATGTAAAGATAATGATGAGGAGGAGGAGGATGATGATGGAGAGCCATACTGGTAATAATTACAGGGGTAAATAAAAAAGAAAAAAAAAGTTTGGAACATTTTTTTTATCCAAACTTGGGATTGCTTTCTTTCTTCATAAGTTAATGAGTGCTATAAAGTTAAGACAATTAAATGAAAACATTGAATGTCAGTTCATTACACTTCTCTTTTATTGACAACCTACCTCACTCTAGCTGACAAACATTGAAGAAGCCCCTCCGACCATTGAAAACTGGTCAACCTACCTTAAAGAGCTGCTAACACATCTAAGACTTTAATAAATGTGTTTCAGTGGATAGTTTTAGTGTTAATTGGTGATCAAAATGCTGCTTCAGAAGCTTTGCCACACTGACAAGAATAAAAATATGGGGAAGGTATTGAATTCTTGTATCTTTAGCATGAAAATGGTTGATTTGAAAATACTGAATATCTATACAAAATGTCAACTATCTTCACATTTAGCCTCGAAATATTGTTATCAAACTTTAAAGCCTTTACTGGTCAAATCCTACTCACAGTATTATTGCTCTTAGATAACCAGGAGTGGGCGGATCGTTCCAGACAAGGAGTACAGACACAAGCTGGTCCAGAGAGCCCATCAGAGACATGTCAGAGAGTGCCTGGCCCAGGCCATATTCCACAAGGTGCTGGAAATGGAGGTGAGAGGAATACAATATCCCATAGACAAAAAGCCAACAAACACAGTCATCTAATCCCTGGATCTCCTTGCATAATGAATTATGGAAATTTGCTCTGTGCACCTCCCATGTAGCGTCTCCATCAAATAGAGATCAAACGGAAATTGGAGGAGTTTGCTAGGAGAGAAAGAGTGCACAGGATCAAGGTACATAATTTCCATAATGACACTGTTGCCGCCTAATTTTCTACACTGATTGCTGTTAAATACGCTCTTAAATCATCAAAGGAGAATTGTGTATGGTGTTGGCTCATATAGGTTCATTTGCAAAGTGCTGTATATCCATTTTAGAAAAAATGAAACACATGAGGATCTAATTCAGTATCTCAAAAATATAAATCCTGTAAGTTATCTACAATCTTAAAAAGTAACATTTTTTCCACAATGATTTCAAATATTTTGTGCAAAGTGTGCATATCTCTTTTGGACCAAAACTCTTTATAAAGTACTTGCACAAAAAAGCCAACAATAATGACTTGTGTTGTTTGGAAGGTGGAGCGCTCCAAAAGGTATGAGGAGGATATCATCCGCATCCTGTCTCCACGCCCGCCCACGTTCCCCAGGTGTGTCCGAACGCAGCACTCTGGGCCGGAGGGGGAGCACTCTGAATCCTCCGAGTCTGTGAGTTATCAGTCATTAGCACTAGCACATTAGCAGTGTGATTTAAAACACCACAATTTTGAATCCCCAAGCAATGAGTGTGATTGATTTGACCTGGTATATGCTGTGAGCGGGTGATGCCACGTTGAAAACAGTCTGACAAGCAGAGTAACAAGCTGAAACACATTTCTGTGTGTGTGTGTGCGCGTGTGCGTGTGTGTGTGTGTGTGTGTGTCAGTGTTGGCAGCCGTGCCGTCTACAGTGGCAGCCTCATCATGTTTTGATATGCCACCGGTTATGCTCATTCATTAATAAATAATCACTCTGGCGCCCCTAAATAGACCTCAGAAGTCAGATGTAACATTGATTAAAGTCTTTGCCCAAATATGGAATTCCGGATCCAACAGATTTTCTTTATGGGGAAAATACATTTTCACATAATCATCTCTGTCACAGTCTGTGATTTAAACTAGCATTTGAAACTTGGATGTTTTTATCTGTGCATGTTTCCTTTTCAAACGGGACTGGATCCACTGAATTCTGCTGCCGCTTTCCAACCCAAGTAATTATTTTGCTAACAAAAAGCTAACACTGTGGTGAACATTAAACACATAGCTGGCTGTTCTGTGACTAGTTTTGTCAGATGAATTTATGACTGGGATTATTCTAGCTTGCTTTTGAGCCATAAAAGTACCTGGTTAGTAGTTGATCCATTACCTTCAAGGATGACAACAAGAGTGTTAAAAGGTAGCTAACCCCTTAGCATTTTTTTAAATTACACAAAATTAAAATTACACCAATTGTGTTCAGGTTAGAAAAAATGTGCAATTTTTTTCTCCTTTTTTCATGTATATGTCAGATAGATTAACAAACAGCCCGATCTCCCCATACATACACACACACACACACACACAGGCACGCACACACAAACACACCGCCCCCAATATAAAGACCCATTTCAAACACTTAAAGCCATTCACTGCCGAGAATGACGCCTATGACTGAGACCAAGACATTCTCTCAGGTGATGAATGTCTGTAGTAGAAATCATTATCTGTGCATACTGATAGCTGCCAGGTTTACATTGACACTTGAGCATGAAGAGCTCTCCAGCCCGCTGTTTGCTCTTGGAGTAGACGAGGGTTTTTAAAGTGAAGTAGTGGGATTAGATGCATGTTATCACAGCTTTGAAACATAAGGAGTCACAGACCTTGATGCCTGAATAAATACCTGACGAGGTCACGAATGCCTGGCTGCTGTTCTTGGCTTTGAGCCCTCTGTTTACCCTCTCAAATCTCACTCCTCTCAAGTCTGCAAACATCTCACCCATCAGCATGTCGAGGCTTGTTTAAACTCCACCAACTGTGATATGACGGGAAAAATGTCAGGATACTTCTCATAAGAGTGTATTTATTGCAGTTAATCAATGACTACGCTTAAATATAAAAAATGCATTTTTCACAGCCATTTTTCCTCTTTTATCACACTTTTAGTAAATGAGGCATATATTATATTTATGGTTCACTATGCAAAATTGCTGAGAAAGTACAATGATAAAAGCCACGTAGCCATTAAATTACATGCTTCACTACGTTTTTGGCAGATGAGTCTAAAGGGTCCAAATTTAAATGAACCCTCTGCAATTTTGCATCGTGCATCTTTAAGATTTGATGATAGTATACATCAAAGTAGATAAAGCAAATAGTATATAAATAAGAATAGGGCAGATTAGGTGTGTTAAACAGAACACAGCACAAAATTACAGCACTAGAACTTATTAAGTAGAAATACAAAGAATATATCTTCGTGACTGTATTTATGCCTTCAACTTAAATCATATGTATACAGTGGATTGAAATAGTTGCAGAGTGTGTCTGGTTATGTGTGCTGCAGCCGGGCTCGTCTCGACCCAACACTGCCCCGGGGAAAATGCAGAGGCCAGTGCGCTTGAAGCCCATCCACAGTAACAGCACCACGACTTCCCGCAGACGCAGCTCCCCTTACAGACACAACGAGTCGTCTAATGAGACCGACCTGCCATTCAACTGCACTGTGAGAGCATCGACAGGCTGTATTATGTGTCACTCACTCACTCCCGCACACACAAACACACACACACACACATGAAAACACACACCCATTCACGGGATGGATTTAGATTTATTTACACAGTGCAAAATAAAATGTATTCTTTGGAAAATTTGCTGTTTACATATATACACATGCACACTCATTATCCCATCGTCACATAACACATTATCATTACCCTGGCACATGAAATGCAGACCCAAGTCTTTTCGCCATGTGACATCATTGACTTTATTCCCCAGATGGACAAAGGGTCCAGGAGGCGTTTGACCATGACGGAGTTCTCCCGTGGCGTTTCCCCCTACTGCCTCCCAGTCATCAATAACTTCGTCACCCCCGTGCCTCCTGCCACTAAGAGGAAAGAGAGCGGAGTAAAGGTCACCGCCAGTGGCACCCTCAGGGGGCGCAGACTGCGTCCAACCACCGCCCCCAATGGACCTGACGTCAGTGAGGTCTTTATCTCTCTACATGCGATTCCCTGGAAACAATACTTGCTTTAACAAGCTTACAAGCAGTCGCCGCTGTGGACCAATCAGTGACATCAATGAAATTTTCCATTACAAGCCCTAATTTCTGCAAAACATAACAGGAGGAGCTTATAGGTCTTTGTGAGGCCACTTAAGCTCTTGTCAAACTTTCTGATGATAAACTGCACATTTGACGATAGCTAAATTTCATCAAAACAGGGTCAGTAGTTTCTGAGTATCTTGTTTGAGTAAGAAAAAGCAGTAATGCGGAGACAGGTCCTGTGCAGGCGCATGCACAAACATGCATTATTGGGAAAAGAAAATTTCTATTGATTAGTCAGCATCGATATCATTGACTGTTGTTGCATGCAGTGTATTTGCATTTGCACAGTGGTAACACCTGCCTGTATAGATTAATACAGGTCAAGTTTGGGGTCAATTCAATATTCAGTTCAATCAGTTTTCAGCAGTTAAAGACACAGCGTTTATTCTCAATCATTTCATTCAAGGTAGAATATAGTTATCTTTAAACTTACTTTTCTAGAAATAAAAGACATACAAATCCAAAAACCAAAATAAAGTGCCCTTATCCTGAATTGCTTGCCCTTTTTGTCCAGGAATCCCCACTGCTGAGGAGCTCTGTGCCTCAGAGCAGAGTGTGTGTGAACATGGTGTTTTTTGGCAAAGCCGTGCACCTTTCCCATGACCTGGTTGACATGAGGGACGAGGTCAAAGTGTTCCAGCAACACTGTGGAGGAGAGAACCTGTGTGTGTACAAGGGCAAACTCTGCGAGGGAGGTTAGTATCTGTGTGTGTGTGTCTCTCTGTGTGTGTGTGTATGCTCATGTGCATACATACACAGACAAGAGGGTTAGGGTCCAGAGTGGGAGGTCAGTTAGATAGCCTGTGCAAACAAACTGCAGGAGATGGTCAAGTCAGTATTAGACCCTGTTATCAGGCCTCCTGCTTAATGATTGTTGTCTAGGTGATTGTTCATCATTTCTATATTTTAAGGCAGTTGTGAGTAGTCATTCAGATTTCAAAAGAAGAAGAAAGCCTACACCCTCCACACACTCCAATCCACTCTGAAATTCTGCTGTCACACAATAAAGGTGTGTATGGAGCAATACAGCATGCAGGCTTTATTCCTATTTGTGTTGTGTGCTCTTCAGCCTGGCGCCTGGCAAACTGGATGGGCGTATGATGTTTGCTATGTATAAGTATTCAGATTACCCATAGGCAGAGATGTGTAGGGATGCCTACAAATGCAGCAAGATAAACCTATTAGCATTCAAGAGGCCATTTTGCTTTTGTGGCCAAGTTGCTTTTAAAAACAGAATAGCCGTGTGGTTAGAAAGGGAAGCAATAAGCAGAAGGTCAAAAGTTTCATCGTCCTAAAAACATCTGCACCTCTCGTGTGCTTTTCTCTTTTTTTCCCTCAGAAACTTTCCAATTTGTGTCACGACGACACCGAGGTTTCCCCTTCAGCTTGACGTTCTTCCTGAACGGGCTCCAGGTGGAGCGGCTCAGCTCCTGCTGCGAGTTCAAACACAGGAAGGGCTCCCGGCTCGGTGGCAGACATGGACACTTTGGTTTTACCAGCGTAGAGGGGGCCTCACCCTGCTACAAGTAAGACCTGCTTTTAAAGGTGGACTGTGTCTCGGAGTGTGTGAGGGAGCTGTTTCATGTAACTCAAGCAAGATCCTGAAATAACACCCAGAGGCACACGATAGCACCTACCAGCAGAAAAGTTATGCCGTTGCTAATGGATATTGCACCGTTTGTCATGTTTTATTACTTTCTAACATGCTGAGTCACACAGAGAGAAATAATGCACTAAGATATACAAGGTCTCCCTCTTTAGAATTCAGATCTCATTATCTTGATCATTTTTCAGGTGCATCATAGCAATGGGGTTGGACAAAAAACCCACACCACCACCAAAGAGGGTCAAAGAGGATGAGGGAAGAGAGGAGACAATGACCACCCTTGGGGAAAGCCCCAAAGATGTTGAGGAGATGGAAAGGGAGACGACTGAGAAAGACACTGCTTCCTGCCAAGAGGCTGAAACCAGCCAACCACAGGACATGGAGACAGAAGTGAAAGAAGACTTACCACCTGAGGAAGACAAACTCCGAGATGGTAAAGTGACCGCACTGACTGAGTCTGATCTGATGTAACACAGACACCCTGCTAGAATAGAATAGGAAAAATAAAACAAATTCTTTGCCTACAGATTATGAGGAGGACTTTGAGGCAGATGATGAGGGGCCTGCAGAAGATGAGGCAAAAGACCCGAAATCTGTGTCCCCATCCACTGAAAGAGAAAGGCGGGATCAAGAGAGAGACGCCTCTGAAAGCGAAGATGATGACAAAGATGGTGTGTGAATCTGTTTAAAAAACGTTTTGTGTATTCTTGTTATGATTTCGCTGTGACTGAAAAATCACATCACCTAATTCATTCAGTCATAAGCTGTTAAAGCTGAATTAGTCAGGATTGCTCAGACGTGCACCCATTTCTGCCAACTCCCTATTTGAAGAATATTAGTGTGTAATTTTTTTCACCCTGGGTCATAACGCGACTCTGAATTTGCTTAATTTGTGTCAAAGCTGAAAAGGTTTAAGAACCTCAGCTGTAGACTTAACTGTTAACAACTGCAACAAATCCCATGAAAGATACGGTGGATTGGAATAAGACTTTCCTTTTTAAGATTCTTTGCATAAGTGCTCCATCTTTTTTTTTTTTCACAGAGGACAGGAAGTCTCATTCAGCCTCCAGCTCCCCAGGCAGCGACAGGGAGGAGAGCGATGTCGAGGACACCAAAGAGGACCCGACAACAGAGCCATCTAAAGACCACGAGGAAGACGCTCAAGAGGTTGATCAAGAAGAAACCCCAGATCCGCCAGCTGAAAAAGATAAACCAGAAGATGTCAGAGCTTCTGAGTGCGGCTCCCCGATCCCGCCTCATACTGCCACCTTGGCTAAGGACTTAGAAATACAGGACAGCCCCGGGGAAAGCACAGAGTGTACAGAGTTAGAGGTCTCAGATACCAGTGTCCCCTCAGGGAACGAGGCTAAAGGAGGTGATGAGACCTCGGGAGACAAGTTGGGAGAGGAGGCTGAGAAAAGAGTAGATGAGTGCAAACAGGAAGAGGAACCCGAGAGGGGTAAGTATGAACCGGCAAACACAGACTCTGGAGCATTCAAGAGTTTGGAGTGACAGTTTGGATCAGTCCGTCTTCTATGAGACTTTTTCCACTATTATAACAACCAGAGCTGTAGTCAAGACCCCCTCAGTCGAGTCTAGCTCAGTTCTAGGACCAGGTCCAGTCCAGTTTGAGTCAACACCAAGCCCTATTCATGACCAAGATCACTTTAGGTAACAGTGCACTTATTTTAAAGTGTAAAAAAATAATGATTAATGAGTTTCTCAGGGATAAATGAAGAAACACAAAACCAACATGTCAGAAAACTAAAGACTGATTCCAGACTCAAGTAATACAACCTAAATATTTTTAAAAAACTGAAATTATAAGCATGTATGACTCGTTTTAATAGTGGAAAATTTATATCTGTGTGGGATTGTTTCTATTTTGTTTATAGTTTTGGGGGGCTCAAGTTTTTCCTCTTGTTTTATGTTTCCTTTGTGTGTGATAATTTTCTGTCTGATCTGTGATATCTCAGAGACTAATTTCATTCGAAATGGGGAAAAGATAATTAGGTGTTAATGAGAATTTTTCATCTTGGACTAATGGGTGATTGTATTTTAATCAAACCTGACTCTGTTTTTAGACTTAAAGCATTTATGGATGCATGTGTTTGCCTGTTATCCCATTTACTCATGTTAAAGCTGCACTGTGTTGTTTTGATAAGAGGAAAAAGTGACTTGTATCACAATCAGTTAAATCATCATCACCTGAAATCATCATGAACACTAAAATAACACAGTCATTAGTCTTGTAAATAAGATGTTTCACCACAGCCAGTTTTAGATTCAAACTTGGATACATTTTTTTTTCATTCTCAAGTTTCAAATTTACATCCTAAAAATACACAGAGCAGCTTTAAAATATGAGGCCTTGTAATTGTGGCTGTGGATCTGGTCTCGTTGTGTTGATGCTTGTGTATTTTTTACTTTTTTATCTTGTGCATGTCAATTATTATTTTGCATGTTGTGTTTTTTTTACTTTGTATCCTTTTATTCTTTTATCCTTTATCCTGTAGCTGTAAATATTAAAGAAATAATGACATTTGTTGTTTCATATTTCTTTATTGACTCGCTGATGTTCTCTCATTGCATTTGATCAAAAACTGCCTTACATCACATTACATCACTTCTTTTTATCATGTTTGTCGTTTATAAAAGTTCATCTTCTGCTTCTTAAAATATGTCACAAATTGATTTTATTGCATATGCCATGTTTCTTTCTATTTTCCATGCCTAACCCAAGCCAAGTCTGTGCAGGAGAAGCTGGCGGAGGCTATTTTGAATGAGACCCAGTGCAGCTCTGAACCAGAGCTGAGTGACACCAGTACTGAGGAGGAAGAAGAGTCCTCACAGAAAGGCAATCAGCAGGACAACAAGGGTACCAGATTTACATTTCTATTTTCATCATAATTAATAGATTCAACTCAACACCTCCACTCCACTATAATTTTCCATCTAGTTGATGAATGATAATCAATGAATACAACACAAGGAAGCCATCCCATCTGGGGTTTTGTTGCTGTTTGCTGCTACTAAAATTTACCAGAACTTTACAATATAAGCCAACTCTAGTGAAAAAAAGACAGAAACTAAACATTGATGACATTTTTCTAAACAACTTCTCAATTGTATTTGCAGATGCAGTTCCAGAGAAATCAGTGACATTTACAGAGGAGGAACAGACTCACACAGAAGAGATAAAATGTGAGGAAATCGCTGCTGATACAGTTGAAGTGGTAGAAGATCAAGGAGAAGTGACATCTGAACCCAAGGAAAAGGAGCCTGCAACTGAGCCAGAGCCCCAGGGGAATGGTGAAAGTGCCAGAGATGAGATGGAAAATACAGATATGGTTGTTGAAAAGGCTGCGTCGGAGGTAGATAAGAAGGAAAATGCAGAAAACAAGGATGCATCAGAGGAGAGACAAGAGGCAGATGCATCTCCACATCCTGAATCAGAGGACAAAACGGCAGAAGACGGGAGTGCAGAACCTCAACAAGATGAACCAGCTAAGCCCACTGAGGCTACAGAGAAAGACCAGGAAAAGGAGCAGGAGGAGGAGAATGTCACAGTGGAGGCTGACACACAGCCCGATGAAACTGAGCAAGGGGCAAAAAGCAATGAGGAGCCGAATAAAATAACCGATGAAACAGCAGCGCTGGATAACGCAGAAGTGGAGGCGGTGACAGCAAGTGAGACGGCGGAGATGAAAGCGGAGCCCTCGGATGAGCAAAATGCCCTCAGCTGTGAAGAGGCACCTGCAACTGACACAGAGAAGCAGGGAGAAGGGGAGGCCACAGCTGGAGGATCGGAGGCAGAAGCCACAGCAGAGAATTCAAGCAAAATTCAATCACCGGATGAGGGCGACACCACGGTTGATGCTGAGAAGACAGCAAATGCAAGTGAAACACAAGCTGAAGATGAGCCCAGTACAGCTGATATCAAAGAAGAGGCAGCAGAGGAGGCTGCAGGAGTAGAGGCTTGCATGGATGAAGATGGGCAACAACAAAGTGATAAAGATAATCAGATGAATGGCCAGGGAGAAGATGAAACAGAAAAATCTGGTGAAGTAAATCCAGAGGAGGGCAAGGTAGAGGAGATTAAATTTGATGCTGATGATACAGAAAATAAGCAAGCAAATCCAGATGAGATAACAGAAGGGGACAATATAGAGGAAACAGAAAAGACAGCAAAAGATAAGACAGAGGAGGAAGGGACTGGTGAGAGTAAGGCGGAAGAAAGGGTGGAAGATGAAGAAAATGCAGCAGAGGAGGCTAAAGATGATTTAAATGCTGCAAATTCTCAACAGGAGGCAGAAGAAGAGCCACTGGAGGAAAGGTTTGACAAAGAAGACAAAATCACAGATGAAGAGAAGGTTGACGAGGCAGAAAAGACAGACAAAGACGAGGATGCTGGCAAAGCTGAGGACAGCAACTCTGCTAATGAAAAAGATGGAGAAGAACCTGAAGAAAAGAGCGCTGAAACTGATAAGACCATAGAGGGTGGAGAAATATCAGAGGTTACTGAGAAAATTGTAGAGGAAAACAAGGATAACAATGAAGAGACCATTCAAACATCTGATAAAAATGTTGTTGAATCAGAAGATGCAGGTGAATGCGAAGCAGCAGAGGAAGCACTAGTGGCGAACACTGAAGACAAAGCCGAGGAGATACTAGACCATGTGATGGAGTCTGACAATGTTCAGAAAGAAAGTGAAAACCCGAGCAACGATAGCGGAGAGACTGCTACAGGAGCTGAGAACAAATCCCAGGTAGACGATGCAGAGATTCCAACTCAAGACAAAAATGAGGCAGAAACAGAGGAGCATGCCCAGGATGAGACAAAAACAGCAGAGCTTACCCAAGACAAGACAGAAACAGAGCATCCTGAGGAAAATGGCTCAGAGGTACAGAAAACTGTGGAACTCAGTAACGTAGAGACTGGAGAAGGTTGTGAAGAGCAAGATGCCATGACGGATCAAGCCACCATTATTGATAAGGTGGAGTCAAAGACAGAAGATGACAGTGCGGATAACCAACATGAGTCCGATCAAGGAGACCTGGAGCCAGCAACATCTGGTGTGGAGGTCAAAGAGGAATCTGAATCTGCTGACCTTAATACAGACACAAAAGACACAGAAACTGAGGAAACAAAAGAACATCCTGGCAACAATGTTGAGCCCAAGAACAGCAAAGAATCTGCCTCAGAAAATGAAGACAAAGGTTCAGATATAACCATAAAGAATCATGTCCATGATAATGTCAATGTTTCTTCAGGCTATGAGGCCCAGATTTCAGAACCTGCAGCTCTTGATTTAGACACTACAGCTCAAAAAACACATGATGAGAAAGTGGAATCCTCGGCATCTTATGACTCAAAGATTGACAAAACCTCCAAAACTGGTGAAAATGCTGCTGGCGATCACCATTCTGCTGTGGACGGAGAAAATGGAGCAGACACAGAGGAGGCGAGCAAGCCCTCAGAGGAAGGAGCGAGTGTGCTGCTCAAACCACAAGCAGTGACATCACAGCTCGCCCACAATGAAGCTCTCATTACAGGCGAAAGCATCGTGTTAACTAAAGAAGCTAATGTTTTTGAGGAGACTGCTGGAACTGAGAAACATGCTTTAACTCCAGAGGCTTTAGAAAGTGAAGACAACACAGATTTAGTCACAAACTGGGTAAACGTCCATCAAGCATCAAAGTTCTTTGAGACATTTGTTGAACCTTTAGATGACTTAAAGGGGGTGGCTTTAAATGGCACTGCCAAAGTATCAAACCATCACACAGGAGAGGTAGAATCTGCAAATCGGACAGAGCTATTGAGAACATTAAGTCCAATTAAAATGCTGGAGATGCCTGAGGAGGGAGCTGTTGATGGCATCAGTGCTGAAACCTCAGCAAAAGACCCCACACCAAAATATGAAAATGAGTCTGCAGAAGATACCAAAGTGGAAGCCACACATTCAGATCTCAGGAGCAATCACTCCAAAGCTGATGAACCCCGTGAAAGTGAACCTACCAAAGATGCACTGCAAACGAAGGAGGAGACTGAGGACGCAGTCGTTGTACCCACTACAGAGACAGAGCAAAATGGTGAAGAGTATGCAACTCAGCCTGTGAAGGAAGACCTAAGCTTAGAAGAGCACAAAGGGACTAGTGAACCTCTTGAGGAAGAAAAGGTTCAAGATGCATCAGCACAGAGGAACACCGAGCAAAATGAGATTTGCAAAACTGAGATAGAAAGCATTGCAGGTAGCCATCATTCAGCAGCCAGTGTCAGACCTGCGAGTGTCACTGAGAACCCAAAAGAGGAGAAAACAACCGAAGATGATCCTGAGTTGAATGAAAAACAGACAGCAGTTGAAGAGGTAAAAGATTTCCGATCTTTATCCGTAACAGAAGATCGTCAGGAGGGTTCAGAGAAGTTTTCCCAATCTGTTACTGCTGACATGGCAGCAGGTGAACCTGATGGTACTAAAGAAACATGGGAAAAGGGAGAAGAAGAAACCACAGAAGTTACAGAAATAACAGATCTTACAACTTCCAAGTCAGACGATGGTAGCCAAGGGGATTCCCAAAGTGGACAGATCAAACCCGATCCATCTGAACAGAGCCTTACTGGAGACAAAAAAGACATACAGTTGATTGAAGACATCAAGCATACCCTGAGTAAAGACCGGTTGAGCACTTTCTCCATGGAGGAGACATTGTTTGGTCGCAATTCATATCCTTTGCTGACTGCACCAACAGAGAACGGCCATTAACAAAGCACGCCTCAGAGTGGCTCTCAGGCACAGTAAGCAAAACCGGCTTTGATTTTAAAGGGGGTAATTTCGAATTAGGTTATTATATTATAAGTGGTATGCTAGGAAATGCAAGAGAATACGCTTTGATTGTTTTTGCACAGCACTTTGGATAATCAGATGGCTGCATGAAGAAGTGGAAGCAGTATATTGATCGGCATAAGAAAATGTGACTTTAAATTGGTCAATTCTTCCCACAAGTGACAGTGATGTCTGTGTTGACAAAACTTGAAATAATCTAAGCTTAAATAGTCTTCAATTACCAGCATAAGAAGCACATAATGAGTTTTGATTGTCGCATAAAATGTTTACAATAGCCCATCTCTTCCTATTGTTGGTAACAAACAATGAGGCATACTTTGCACAAGGTATCAAGTACAGCTGCTATCACCAATCACCTGTAAACAGATACTCTAACCCCTCACGCTGCACAAATGATTAAATAATTTATTGCTGTAGGACTCCCACAGCTTAGTTTGCCCCAGTGCACCCTTAACACACTTGTTGTATTGACTGGCCCACTTGGCCAAAAGCACAATGTTACTTTAATGAGAGATATTTAATGTATTTGTAGCAATACTGTCTGTGTTACATAAATCTGTCAGTTTTAATCATTGCCTTATCAGCTTATTCATCATTTTTAGACTATGTAGATAAACATACAGTAGCATCAACATAAATAAGGAAGGGTTAATGCTATAATAAACTAAAGAGGGACATGAATAATGCATGAATAGACGCCTAGATGCCTAGATAATGCATGAATAGACGCCTAGATGTCTATTTAGCTATGTAAAACAATGGTGAATTGTGGTAATGTCCAATGTAGGCAGTGATTTGTGTCACTGTGGCTGCTAACTCTACCTCTTATTCAGAAATACGCTTAACATTTGATCCCTTTACCGTTTAATCCGACTTTTGTAGTTACTGTGCTTTTGTGAGGATTCACCTTTACATTTCATATCTGTCAAACTCGTCTGAATGCTTGTGTGATTTGGCCATTCAAAAAATAAAGACACTCAGATGGACAGTGACTCCGACATCACTTCCTGTTTTCAACAAATTGATGATGGGTGCATACACTCATAATTGCGCACACTCATTTGGGTTGTTAAAGTTTGTATTTCAGTTTTATGTAAAAAGTATACATAACTAAATCAGCAAGTCACAAATATTTACAAGATGTAGAAGTCTCAAAAAAAAAATAAACCCTCATCCAAATACTGATCATTCTGTCAAAAACAGTAATTTGCAGCTTTAAAAAGTTGTCCAGTTGTCACAGCAAATGTTACAATGCCTTTATTTCACACAGCAAAAACAGGTTAAAAACATTGCAGTATATACTAAAGAAAAAAACAACATGGTCTGTTGTTGCCATGTAAATAAAGGCATTTAAATTTTTGCAGAAAGAGTGCATTGGACATCTTTTTGTGCAAGGAATTGCTGGATTTGACTAGACCTTAAAGTATATTTACAAAGCTTTACTGTGCATTGTATTGTTATGACCATTGTATACTTAGGACCCAAAGCAGCACTCACACAACAGATCGCACACATCATTGTGCCATGGTCCTGCAATATGTACTGTAACTACTGTTTTACCAGCAGTGAGCACTCAAGAATAATAATCAGTGTGTTTAATACAAGTGCTGAAGGAGTGTCAGTTAACAGGAACAGAGTTAGTTACTGTCCTCAAAGCTGCCACTGCTACTGAAGGAGGAGCGGAGGCGCATGGTGCTCATGGGATCCGACACGTACCCTGAAGAAAAGAGACAAAGGAAAGACAAGGGTGATCGTCACAACAATTCACAACTGGTCCATAGTATGATGTGTATAGTATGACCCTATAGAAGTCAATGCTCTATTCAACTAATTAAAATTAATATTAAGAAAAGTTGAATGTAGGAAAAACAGACAAAAAATAAGAAATGCATTCATACAAGATAAATAAAAACACAAGAAAAGATGCAAGATTAGAAAGTGGACAAAATCAATAGCTGCATGAATGCAAGCCCATAATAACACATTTGTGATTTAGAAGATAATACTGAATTTGTATGTCCATCGCCTTCAGGCAGAGCGTCCCACAATCAAGAGGCCCCTTCACCTTCAATTCCTGATTTTTCAGTTTTAAAGGAAAATCCACTGCCTGATTTGATTTATTTGAATACAGATTAATCCAAGCTCCCAGTAACTAAGTGTTAAAATAGAACAGCTTTGCTTTCTGAAACCAGCTCTGTTGCTGTATGAGTGGGCATGCATTTTGCACACAAACCGTTGCGGTCAATAGGGGGGAACTGCATGTTCCTCCTGAGCTCCTCCAGTGAAAGACCTCCGGAGGCACGCCGGTGCTCGCTGAAAATGAATAACAATATCATCTGTCATGAGAAATAAAGTCAACCTTTACTCATTAATCCACTGTACAGAACAATATTGTTCTACACACACACTATGGTTAACCTACATAATAAATAACACATGAAGTCAGGCTAGATAGGAGGAAGAATCCCTAATCTAGAGCTGACAAGGAGACACTGCCACAGCACAGTAGCCCCGCCCCCTGTTACTGTGTTCATAGTGACTGTTACCAGGCTACTGTACTTGTCTCCGCTTCTTTTTACTGATGGACACACACACACACACACACACAAAACCCAGAGGCTTTCAGCCAGGCCACTAATGGAGACCTTTGTCCTGAGTCAGAATGCTCTGCATGTTTGATTGCATTTGCTCTCCTTTGTTTCCTGCTCCTGTATCCCAGCAACTCCCCACCACTGCAGTAAAGTCTCTCACTGTACTACATGTTACTGGTCAAACAACGGTGCAGAGGGAGTCTGCTAACCTTTCAGCAAAGCCCATTTAAATCGGAACAAGCCTAGACATGACGTTTCTGGAATTCCTGTTAGGACCTTGAGCCAAAAAAACTAATGCCAGCCCTCATTAAAAACAAAGAAAACAACTTCTGACTCCATAGTTGAAAGTGTTTTGACACATGCATTGCTTACATTTACACATCTTAACCCAGCTACTCAAGCAACCTAACCCGGTTTTGGGTTGGCATATATAAACATTGTAACTCTGCAAAAAATAACCTGGTTAACTCCTATTCTCATTATTAGAAACCTGATTGAGATGCCCATCCAGTATTAACCAGGTTAATATGGCATGCAACCATCTTTACTCTGTCAGTGTTTTTTTCTTCTTTTTTTTCATATAGTTGTCCTTACTATTAACTGGCACAGTTGGGATCAATACGTCTTGCCGTTTTTTTAGAGTAGCAACTTCTCAGTAAAGCTGGTACCTTAGGCCACATCTGTCTAATACATTTTCTTAATTTTTTTTTAACATACTTTTTCAGGTATAAAGGCACATTGTGATAACTGGTTTAATCATGGCGATAGGAAAACTCAACCGCAGGGTAACAAGAGGTTCATGTAAACAGCTTATCCTGGCTGAAGGCCTTTTAGCCAGAGCATGGCCGATAGTTACTCTCTGTACTGCATAGCAAATTGCTCTCGACCTCGACCTTCAGCGGTTTGAGTAGAGTTCTCCTGCCGTACCTCTGAGTCCAGACGGCGTAGGCGCGAGCGTTGAGAGCGTACTCAAGCTCGAAGCGGGAGCGCAGGGCGGCCACGTGGCTCCGGCCCGGTCCTCCTCGCCCGACCAGACAGTCTGAAGAGGAGGAGGGCGACAGGGAGCCGCTGCTGTTACTGGAGGCTGGGGACATCAGCTGTGATGGAAACACACACACATACACACCAGGACCGCGTGCACAGACAGAAGTGCCCACTCATTAGTGGGAGTTGAATCATCACAGTATACATTACAGTGTCACAGCAGTTACAAGGGAGCAGCTCTGCCTTATAGCATCAATAGTAACACATCATTTGGTATATTTCCTCTCGGTAAAGCCGTCTCTGTACCTCAACATTGCACAGACATTCCTCCAGGTTGTTCACCACTTCAGAGAACTCAGGCCTGTCCTGAATGGGAAAAACAAGATAAAAATGATCTCAGCTTCAGGGCAGCATAGTCTCAAAACCACCAAGTGTCCTCCTGCAATACAGACCCACACACGCACGCACACACACACACACACACACACACACACACACACACACACATACACATCTGTGTTCTCT
>OMLF01057115.1:27234-41219 GCA_900302615.1 Holocentrus rufus | reverse complement strand
AAACAAGATAAAAATGATCTCAGCTTCAGGGCAGCATAGTCTCAAAACCACCAAGTGTCCTCCTGCAATACAGACCCACACATGTACACACACGCGCACACACATCTGTGCTCTCTCTGACACTGTCCTGTATGTTCTGTTCATTTTAGTCCACCCACACATAAAGCAAAGGTGAAGTCTGATTCAAACCAGTCCTTAGATCTCTTCTCTCACTGTAAAAGAACAAACACCGCCACCCTGGAGCTGTTCAATTATACATCACATCCACAGACAGCAGCCAAGGTCTGTCTGCATACTGCTTTGAATAAATAAAACCCATACAGTGAACACAAGAAAAGAGTGCAGCCACAAGCAGGTGAGATGGTGACAGACATTTGTATTGATAGTGGTGCCATTCATCCTGACCAAAGGCTGTCTGACATTTGGATGGTCTAACACTGAGCATTTTGGAAATCTGCCCTCTTTACTGTTTGTGCATCAAGACCAAGCAAGTATCAAAAATCTGTGATGCTGTGATGTGTGCTTTGTGTAAAATTTTTGCAAGGTAACAGTCTCCATTTAGGAAGTCGATGAATCGCGCAAAATTTCTTCAGATGAGACCGACTTTGTATAACAAAAATAAGTTTTGCCTACAAATCATGTCTGAAAATTTACCATGGTGGATATAAATATCAATTTGAGGAAAAATATTTTAGATTCAAAACTTTACAACTGAGGAATTATTGGTGAAAAAACAATGTTTCTTGTTATAGTTTCACCATCTGGTCAATCAGAGTATTTTTTTTGAAAGATTATGGGGAGATTTGGAACTTTTCCACCACTTTAGCTGCTTTAGGACAGTCTCTGAGGTATAGTTAGGGTATAAAAAGATGAAGAATCCTAAAAAAAGCCTTATCTTCATGACCTTTTGGTAAAACAGGTGAAAACATGATAATAACAAATTTTCCAACATGCTGTCATTTGGGATTTATAAAATGAGATTTTAATTTTATACATTAAATTCAGTTATAGAGTCATATAGTCATAGAAAATCACAACTGCTTTATATTGGCTTGAAGTTAAAGTTTACATGGTCATTTAGGTGATGTGGTGAAAGAACTTAATGAGCCTTACGCCTCTGAGGCCTATTAACAGCAACACAATTACAATGGATGTCACTGAGAAAATAAGCACTAATCTCCTCATCCATGGCAAACTTACTTTATTCCAGTTTCATTTTCATCTCACAGCAGTGTCATGAAATATGCCAACACTGCAGCATTCATTCAGCGTCTCGAGGGGTTTACCCGTTGCATTGTTTGGTACAAACACCGAAGCCTGTAAACATGGTGCAACTTGTTCTGCTTCCAGATCCTATGGGAGACGATGTGCTGTACAGGAGAGGCATCCTGTGAGATGAACGCACATGTAGTGAAAGCCTGTGATGCCCTGCTATTAAAAACACAGTGTCTTGACAGTTTCTGGGGCACTGGGACGAGGCGATCGCCGGGGGACGACATCCATGATATCTACAGAGGCAGTTGGCTGGCAACGTCAGCTGGCAAACATCGAGGCCAGCTGCACCGGAGAGAGAGAAATGTGCCAACATGCTTGGTTGTGTAATAATTCTCTTAATGAGGCCAAATAAACATGCCAAGCCCATTATGAGCATCACAGCAAATCACCAAGGGAAGACCAAACGGTTCATGTGTTCGTGTAGATGTGAACAGCCATGCAATAATGTAGCATCTGGGGATCTGCCTGTCCCATTCATTAGTGCTGCACACGCTTATGGTATCGGCTGACTCAGCATCCTCTCACTTGGCTCCCAGTGTCTCTCGATGTCAAAGTGCTAATGACAAGGAAGGTTTTTGGTGGTGGGATCATTTTACAGTTGCAAAACTAAGAAGCGATGCAAGGCTGAGTATATATATTGTATGTAGTATAGTGCATATATTGATAAAGGAGATTCGTTGCCACAGTCTGTACAGGGCTCACATATGTGGTCACAAGACAGTTACCGGGGTGTTTGCTGGACACAAAGTGCATATGCAATATAGTGTATGAACTATACAGTGTAAACTATAATTGTGTTTAATAATTTACCTCTGGGCAGGCGTTCCAGCCTCTCATCAGAAGGGCAGAGATGGGTTTGGGGATGGAGTAGCCAATAGGAGGCCGGATGTGATGGTAGGCCATGTCTGCTGCTGCAGCCGCTGGGGAGAAGCAAACATGTTCACTTTTGGTTTAACTTTATCTAGTGTTGTTTATCCTGAACACTTGTATCATGATAGAAATACCCGAGCCATTCCTAATCTGCTACACATATATTTTCAGCCAAAACAACTGCAGTGAATAGAGACCACTTCTTTTTAGAGTTCCAAAAAGGCATAAAATGACCATAAAATTACTCCAAATAACTGCACTGGCCCAAAAGTCCAGTATTTACCTCATTATCTCATTTCTCAATGTTCAGGGAGAGTAAATAATGACAAAATTTTCCTTTCTGGGTGAACTTTAAATTGATTCGAAATGGGCTGAGGACCAGACCTGCATCTGAGCACAAGGGTTTCAACAATATGTGCTTTTGAACGCCGGTACTGACGCTGATATTTTCCTATTGAATGATGCAATGTGAGGACAAATTACCAGGTTTCAAGTGAGCGAAGGGGATTTCTCCTGTGAGCAGCTCCCACAGGCAGAGGGCATAGCTGAACATGTCCGCTTTGACCGTGTAACGTGTACACTGGGTGAAAACCTCAGGGGCCATCCAGCGCAGGTTCTACAGACACACACACACACATAAATATCATAAATATTCAGCTGTATATGTGATACACCTAGAGGCGTTCAGGCACTCAATTTGATTCAAACCTTTATTGCCTTGCAAAGACTGTTAGTTAGCACACAGGGTTTGAATAAAACATAACAAATCATATTATTTCAAGACAGGCCATCACACACACATACACACACACACATATAGCAAACCCCAGTTACTGACATACACACTGTGCCCTCGCAAGGACAACTGGCTTCTCAGAACAGGCTGTACCCAAGGGATGTAACACACTTAACACCAAACTGCAGGCCAAGCACTCTGGGTACTGATGAGTCAGCACATTGAGACACAATCTGCATGAAGGCGCTTTTTCCTCTGGAGGGTAATTGATGGCAGGTGCCTTAGCAGGAGCTCTGGCTTGAATTCCCACAAAATAATATAATACACGCTTTTATCTAAAGTGGCTTACAGTGTACCCAATTTCAGTCTTGGTGGTGATTTAACATATGCTTAATGCTTCGTAACTCATCAAATCAATCAAAATCAAAAAGAGAGGGAGCAGGACTCACCCCTGGCTGCTTGGTCATGTTATCCTCATCCAAAGACTGAAGGAATCTGGATTCTGCAGGAGAGGAAAGGGACATCCACCTTATATCCATTTACATCTCAGTCATTTAGCTCACACTCTTGTTCAGAGTGACTTACAAAGAGTTGAATGAATATACTTACATTCCAGCATTAAAAGCAATCAGCGGTAGGAATGCAACCACTACCAAGGAGCACTCAACAAACATTGCATGACTTCAATTTTCTCTGCGTAGAATAGAAAGGGCTGTAATGAGCAGCTTGGCCTTACCCCCGAAATCAGCCACCACAGCATGTCCGTCCTCATAAAGCAGAATATTGTGACTGGAAGGAACACATGTATTACTTGCAATGATAACACGTATTTCAGATTGCCAATACCACCCAACCGCATCAACTCTCGGAGTGACAGCTACCTGTTGAGGTCCCTGTGGATAATAGGTTGGGTGAGGTTGTGCAGGTACTCCATGCCCTTGGCCACGTCGATGGCAATGATGAGCTTGGACTGCAGGTCGATGAGCCTGTCCATTGACACATCATTAAAGCAGCAGCCACTTAGTACCGAATCAATGGTCCCTGCCAATCACGCGCAGCACTTTACACAGATCAATAGGACAGTCTATGAAGGCAGCACCTGGGCTCAGAGTTAGTGGAACACTTCATCTGGATCAATGATGAGCCCGGCTGAGAGAGAGGGACTGGTGTGGGGACGCCACCAAGGAGGCTAATGAGACCTGAAACATGTGTCGCTATGTTATGTAAACATGACCCATAAGGCACTGAGTAATTCCTCATGCCTGATTGTTCACTTTCTGCTCGTCTGTGCAGCAAGTTCATGTTCTTTGAAATCCCAGCGGTAACATTTAGCAGCTGAGGGTGAACTTGGTGTTGGTGAACCTCACTGCTGAGATCACCAGAGCGTCCACTGAAACTTCTTGGTTAATTTAAATGATAAAAAAAAAAATTTATTGAAAATCAGTGGAAAAGTACTGTGAGAGGCATGGTTCCCCCACAGGTAGATATCCATCAAAAATGTGATTTTTTAAAAACAAAGTGTGAACCAGTCTTATAATCTATAATGCTATCAGGCATAAAGATTTCTAGGCCAGGGCATCTCTGTAAATATAATACTTAATGACACACAACAATACATTTTTACCCAAGGTATTTCAAGTGGTAAATATAGGATCTGATCTGGTGGTTAGTGTACATTTCCTCACCTCTTCTGCTCGTGCAGCAGGGAGAACAGAGAGCCTCCAGAGACGTACTGGGTGACGATGGCAAACTGACTGGGGTCGTCCAGACAAGCTCCCACAAACTGGATGACACAGGGGTGGTTGAGTCGACAGAGGATGGAGACCTCCCTGCAGAACATGTCCACGTCTGACTTGGAGCAGTAGGTGTTGGCGCGATACCTAGAGCCAAAAAGTGGACGGTGGACATTATTTACCTCTCTCAATTCCTTTTGACTCAGAAGGGATGCAAAATGGCATCTTGAGCTGTGTTCATGTGCCGTTTGATTTACCGTTTTATGGCGACAATTTTGTTCCGGCATTTGCCTTTGTAGACTTTTCCAAAGGAGCCTGAGGGCGAGGCAGATCTGATGTTCAATAATATTATCTTATAGGGAAGGCACATTAGTTGAAAGGAAAACAGAGAAGACGGGGATGTAGTTACCTGATCCGATAATTTCATGGAACTCGAGCTCAGAGAGCTGCAGGTGGAAATGAGAAGGGAGGCTGGCCCTGAGCAGAAGAACATCTGCCTTCTCTGAAGAGAGAAGATTATATTTTAGAAACGTTTATCACATCAATTGACAGCTTTACAATGTTTTTAGGCATCATGAAACCTTATAGGCAACACACAGCAAAAATACTTATTGACTTTGCAAAAAGTAGCACTCTCTTTGGTGCAAACAGCAACACTAAGTAAAATTTTCACCATGTGGATGATGGCCTTAATTTCATGAATGAGATGTATTATGTGCATTTAGACAAGTAGTTTCTAAGATGTTGCATGAGGCCGTCCCACAGACAGAGACAGTTTCTTACAGTACTTCACTCCAACCTCAGTTTTACAGAAGAGGACAACAGAGGGCCGTGCCATCAACAGTAGCTAAGTCTGCTCCCCTGACAACAGAAACAGTGTGTGCTGTCATGTCAGCTGACAGTGACGTGAAGTGCAGAGAATCTGCCATACGCTTCAGTCCACCTCACTACCTTTGGTCATGCTTTTGATCTTGCCCAGGGGAGACGGGACAGAGACGTAGGATCCATCTGAAAGAAAGTCAACATATGCATACAGGTTAGGTACATTAATTCCAGATATCACTGCTGCATGGTGAAAACCTCTGATCTCCAAAATGTTAATTTTTCAGAAGAAAAACAGACTTGCTTTTTTAGTTTGACCATCTGCATTTTTGAGTTTATCTTATTGGTTTTGAAAGGTTTTATCAACCCCAGTAGCACAGAAATTTCTCCACCCAATTTAAGCTGAAATATTAAAATCACCAAAATTGGAGAATGGCAGTTCTTGAAACGGAAGTTTTGTTTTTAACATGACAATGATGATATGAGGAAGACTCACCCCCTCCTGGCTGGGAGTACTCATTGCAGGGTGAGTCATCAGGACGTTTGTAGTGTTTCAGCAAGGTGACGATGGCATCATGACCTGAGACAGAAAACACAACAGAGTGGTCGCAAGGATTGTTGTAAGAGCCTCCCTGATAGGCAAGCGTGCCACTTCTTTTTCAACATGTGAACAAACCTTTTTCATAAGCCCACATCATGCAGGTCTGCTCCTCTTTCTCCCCACTGGACCTGCTGGGGTCACAAGCAACCAGGTTCATGTCCGCCCCGCTGTCCAGCAGGAACTGCACCAGGCGGATGTGACCATGGAAACAGGCACTGTGCAGAGCTAAACACAGATGCCAAGGTCAAAGGTCACAGCAAAAAACACAACTGATTCTGTACGAACAGTTTTGTACAAGTGAACCGATGAGATATTCCAGTGCAGGATTTGATGGATGGAAAGATGCACCTGTGTGTCCATCCCGGCCTTGATGGTTGACGCTCATGGAGTTGTGGCTCAGCAGGAACTTGACCATCTCCAAGTTTTTGCCATAAGTGCAGGCGCTGTGAGACACAGATATGCACTCAAATAACCCATTTCAGTTTTGTATAAACAAAGGCAAAGAGTGTGACAGACATTACCTGTGAAATGCTGTTTCACTGAATATGTTCTCCTTTGACAGACTCTCTGTGCCAGAGAGCTGAATGATCTCCTTCACCACTTCGAATTTCCCATTATAGCAGGCCCTGGTGAAACACAGTGTTCAGTACACTATCTACATTCACCAAAATCACAGAAGGGTGTCAATACTGTGGAGCATTTACAGGTGTAAGGCTGTGTCCCCGTAGATGTTGACAGAGTGAGGCTGCACATCAAAGTTGCCCTGCAGAAGGAAGCGCACGATCTCATGGTGACCGAAGCGGGCGCAGAAGTGGAGAGGTACATGGTCCTCGTTGTCTTGGGCATTTGCTGCAGAGGAAAAAAAACAGATGGGGTTACCAATTACCAATCCAGTATTTTCCAACCACAATTGACTTAATTTATGAGTGCATTTAAAGAGTAACTAAGCCCCAAAGCCTGACCTCCAATGGTGAAAAGTAGGGTGCCTGGTCTTTGGTGACAGGTGATGTCACCACCCATAGAGTAGAACAGGTGGTGACATCACCTGTAGGGTGCCCAGTCATTAGACCGGGCACCCTACTATTCACCATTAGAGGTCAGGCTTCACAGAGATTTGGGTTTGGGGTTTAGTTACAAGGAGGTTTCCCGTACTTTGGAGGAAGGTAATTAGTGGACTTGCAGCAGTGCATACATGTAATTGATACTTGGAGCTCTGATTGACACAGGCTGTTCTAAAACCACAGGTAAGTACAGTACACGTGAACTTACTTTGTTGCATACACTGTCATCAGTGATTCAAATGAATGTTGACTGAGCGACTAAAACGCACTCTTGGCTCACAGTCTCACCGTCAGCCTTACTCCCTTCGCCCATCAGCAGTTTGACAATGTTGAGGAAGCCCTTAGCTGCAGCCAGGTGCAGCGGCCGGTCGCCCACCTCGCCGCTCACGTTCACATCCGCCCCAAACTTCAGCAGCAGCTTGGCTACCTGAGGAGGTGGAGAGCGAAATATACTTATGTAGGTTCCAAGAGGGTAAGAGGATTGTTTTGGAGCAACAGGTGACTGAACTGTACATTACATGTTCATGGCCATAGAAGGCTGCAATATGCAGCGGTGTGAAGAACACAGCATCCTGCACGTTGACATAAGCTCCATGCTGCAGGAGTATGTCCACTGCCTGGAAAAAACAACATCAACATCAGTGACATCAACAGTGACATCAGCTCATCAGTGCACAGAAGCAACGAAAGCTGTTTACATGCATAAAACAGAGAAAAGGCCCGGGCTCGGGTTCTCACCTCATGGTGCCCAGCCACTGTAGAAATGTGCAGGGCGGTCAGAGCGCCATAGCCCACCTGTTGGACATCTGACCCTCCATGGAGGAGCGCAGTCACCAGCTCAGCATTGTCCTGTGGGAGGGAAACAAAGCAGATAGACTTCCACAGAGCTTGGCTTGATGCTTAGGATGAAATACAACTCTCACCTTCCTCCTCGTCTTCGCAGCACTTTGCAATCTAATGTAACTTATATTGCCATTACCACTCCATATCATGACAAATAGAGCCGTCAGAAAAATACATCCTTGCAAGCAATACACTGACTACAAAACACAGGTCCCTATCTTATTGGATTTGCGTGCGACTTGCACTCCACCATGTGGCAAAAACTAGAAAGCTCAACACATTAAAAACAACAGATCAATACTGTGTAAATTTTGAAGATAATTTTCCTAAGATCTCTTTCTTTGTTGCTCTGTGGTCCTCACCTTATAAGCAGCCAGGTGGAGGGCAGTGAATCCATTCCTGGTGAGTCTGGATGGACGAAGGCCTTTCAGTATCAGGGTGCGAATATGTGCCTTGTTCCCTGGTCATAAAGATATGATGTATTGTACTGGAGCCGTGTTGGACTTAAGAAAATATGCTTCAAATCCATATAGCATGGTAATACAACAGCATGGAACTTGTTTTTAATTGTCTTTTACATTGACTTTACTTTTCCTCTGATGCTTTTCCTTTTTTCTAGTATTAATCTGAAACCAAATGTGAACCCTGACCCAACTATTCATTGGACAATGAAGTCAGTCCAATCTAATCCTTTCCTCCACTGTTGTGTTTTGGTGAGGTTATTAATAGATGGTCAGTAGCTGTGCATACCTCCACACACACAGCAGAGATGCAGCAGGGACAGCCCGTTTTCTGTCCGGTAGCTCAAGTTCACCTTCTGAAAAGCCTCATCGGAGCTGAGCAAAGTGAGCAGAATACAGGCAAAGGAACACTCATTGTTCTATTAAATTAACTTCATGCAATGACTCACACAGTATAATAAATTAGAGATTTAATTCCGCTTTTAGAAAGAGCAAAGATTTATGTTTGTTCTGTCACCTGAAAGCAAGTTTGAGATCCACGAGTTCGCTGTCTTTGATCCGCAGATCATCTTCCAACTTCTCAATGATCACAGAGTACGACTCGCTCACCTTCTTCTTCCACTCGTCTTAACAGCCCCATCATCAGGGTTAAGCAAAATAACTTTTCCATTATTGCTGATATGCAGGATTATAACATTAACATTATTCATACCATTCCACTGTCCACTGTCATTCATACCATGCACAATTCAGAAAAAAATGCATTTTTTTTTTTCAATGAAATGCAGTCCAAAAAGCTGCATTGTACCTGAGCAATCCTATCTGGCATCATTAGTCAGTGCAACATTTTTTAAAAACCCTGTTCAAATAATAAGCATGGGTGACAAAGAACAATGGAAGCACCGGTCCGTCCAGGCTTTCCCTTTTCAATGCAAGACAGATGTACACACAGGTCTCTGCACACATCTGAAAAGACTTTCACCCAATCACACCCAGCTATTACCTGTACATGTCTGAGTTGGTCTTGATTTGTAATTTCCCATTGAGAAGCTCCTTTTCCTTTTATATGTGTTGTGCAGTTTGGTTAACTTGGGCAAAGCAGTAATACAATCTCTCACTCCGCCACAATTGCATAGGACCAGATAAAGGGATCATGGCTGTGGGCTAAAAATAAACATCTTTGAGTGGAATGCCTCACAACTGTGACAACCGATCTGCCTTTGAACGCAAGCATGCCTGTGTGTGTGAGGGGTGGGGGTGGGGGCACGCGCGTGTGTGTGTGTATAAACAGAGACGCTGATCTTTATTAATAAAAAAGAAAGCAGGTGATCATTGCTGTCCAAGTGAGTCCTATGGACTACCAAAACAATCAGCCTGTTTTAAATCGTGATGCAGCAAAGTCCATTTGACAGGGTGAAAATGGAGAAACTGTGCAGTACTTTGACAACTTTCAAACCAAACTATGTTAATTATGGAGGAGCTCAACAGACAAAATGAATCATAATAATACAAAGGTATATACTTGAGTCAAATAACCCCCTGTGAATCATCTCACATTCCCAAAGCACTGAGTGACTGTAAATGAAGATGATGGAGTTCTTATAGAAGATATTTCACATTCTAAAAATATATATATAAAAGACTACAGTCTGCTGTGAGGCCAGAGATGCACCATGGACTAATATGACTAATATGGTGTCTGTACGTCTGCGGATAGAATCTATTTCTGATTGTGCTTTCAAGGGTTTATCTTCATGTCTTGAATAAAAGATCGACAAAAGCATAGAACTACTTAAACGCTGCAATAACTGGTGTGGAGTTAAAAAGGCTGCATCACTTTAGAAGGATATGGAGTCCAATCAGAAAAAAAATAAAAACTTAAAAACATTTATGGATGAATTTAAAGAAAGCTTATAATAACGAATCAGACAGAAAAATCTAGAATACAGTGCACATTTGGTTTTGATTGGCAAATATCAGATAAACAGTCCTGATTGCTGGAAATTCTTAAATTCCCATCATGCAAACTCAATTACAGCATTAACCTAACATGTTTGCATTCAGCTACTAGGTCTCCCCTGCATGATGTCACAGTACAGTTCTCTTCCTGAACTTCAGCATCTCTTCTAGGTTCTTACACTGCAAACACTCCTGCATAGATATCAGCTTTGTGTCCTTGGGCAGAGTGACCGTAGAGCCACTTTGGACGGCCTGCAGCATCTGGAGAGACGTTGAGAACGAGCTCTGTTGGTCAGAGCACACCGGAAATAGACAGGCAGTCCACAAACTACAGCAGGATGTGTCACCCGAGAACCTCAGGACTTCATTGCTGAGCCCCCAGTGGGTGAGACACTCCACTAGGCTGACCCCAAAAAGCTTCAGCCCCTCCATGTACGCAGGAGCCTCCACACTGCGCTTCAGGTTGTCGTCGATACCGAAGACAACAGTTACAAACCCGGTTCTGTCCTGGTGGTTCACGCAAAGAGAGTGCATGAAGACGCCATCGGGCACCGAGAGGCCCGGGCCGACCCAGCAGCCGCTGAGGATGGAACCCCTGCCGACGGTGACTCCCGCTTCAAGCCTGGAGTACTCCACCACTGTCCGAGGGGCCACGGAGCAACTGGGATCAAGGACACTGTACATGACACAGCAGACGATGGAGCCCTTGGGGTTTTCATTCGAGAACACACTGAAGGCAGAGGACAGGAGGCCCAGCTCGCTTCTCAGCTCAGGATCCTCCGTGAGGTGAAAAAGATATTCTGACGTGGTGCCAATGTGATAAAACTTGGAGTTGTTGAGGAGAATGACATTTAGGGGAGTTCCCCTGAGGTGATTGAAGATCTTCTGGCGGATTTCCACCAGGCTGCTCTCCTCTTTGGTGACATTAGTGGTGTTACTGGTGTACCCTATCGTGGCGTTGGGGCCCAGTGCTTGGAGAAAGTCCCCGTAGGCATCTATCTCACATTCCAAAGGTCCGATCTTTTTCAGCATTCCAAGGAGAGACACTGCAGTAACGTAGTCCACATAATAGGTGCTGTCTGTGTAGACAAATTCAGCATCAGTCAAAGAAAAACAACCACCGTGCCTCTTGCAAACAGCACCGCTGTCTCGCATTTTATTGATGCTGGGCTTGTGCAGGAAGTGAAGGCAGGAAATGTATTCCATTTCCGAAGATCCAGACTTTTCATGTGGCTCCAGCACAAACACCCCGTGGGTAGTTCCAATGGAGAGCGGGGAGGGATGGGCCAAAGCAGTGAAGCCATGTTTGTCGAATCTGATACCCTCCGCCTCTCCAGTGCTGTAGATCTCTATGTCATCTGCACAGGTCACCAGCACACCAGGTTTCATTTGGGATGGGAAATCCACATACATGGCAAGTTTGAGCTCCAGCATCTGGTAGAGGGGGTCACCTAAGGGCAAGGCGGTGAAGATTTTCCCGAGTGCACTGGCATTGGGCAAACGCTGGCTCCACCCTCCTGAGAGAAAGAGAGTGGAAATTCCCAAATAGTCAGGTCAGATTGGTGTATTGCTTGTATTAGTTTATTTGGTCAAGCCTTTGCAATTAGGGACCATAAACTTTGGAGCAATCTACCCAAAGAAAAAACATGTATTAACTCTTAGCTTCTTTTAAGACAAAACTGAAAACTTACTGAACTCCAAACTTGATTTGCTCTCATTATGCTGTAGTTGTGTAATCGCTTGCTTGGAGTTAATAGTAGGTTAATCTATGGGTGTTAATGGAGTCAGCAGCACAAGACTTCCTGATATTTTGCTTTATTCACTTTTTTCTTCATTCAGATTACTTGGTAACTTTATTAAGGCAACAGGTATTGAACAACTCAAAATATCAGCAACAATGAAAACATATGATAACAACTATTATTTAGTAAAATTTGTAAAATAAAAAAGAACATTAAATGATCAAACCTGCATGGATCAGGATGACTCTGAATCTGCTCAGTGCCGTCCCATATGTGTCATTCAACCTTTGCAGTGCAAACAGAGTTGAGCCACCATTTCCTTGAAAACACCAGTTCACCATCATCATCATCATCATCATCATAATAATGTGGTGCTTTGTTTGTTCCCTTATCAACAGAGAACTATGAGATGAAATGTTACAGTGTGACTCACTTACCTATTTTGGATCCTGGTGGATCTGCGAAAACCTTATAATCAATGCCAAGCGGAAGTTCTTTCCTGTCAAGTTTCTCTGTGATTTGCAACTCATAAGCATTTCTCTGGCTCTCATCCACAGCGGTCACAATCACCACATCCCAAAATTCACCCACCTGCGACTCTTTACCTGAATCAAAAATAAAAAATAGCCATGGTATACTTGTAAATTATCAATAGAATCGTCTCAAGCCATGATTTTCAACTAAATACAGAAGATAGGGACAACCTTTTCACAGCCAAAGAGAATCAATTAACGCTAGATAAGCGATATAAAACTCACCGCGTAAAGAGTTAAATCTTCTGAGCTTTTCTCTTGTTGCAACTTGTAACTTTTTTATACATTCCCGATTCATACTGCTGTCTCCAGCGTTCATTATATAGCCTAAACACGCTAAAGTTTCAGGAAGAAGTCTTTCACACCGCTTACCATCCAGAAAAGAAGACCTGTCTGTTACTTCCGGGTGTTGTCACGTGAATGGATGTTTACAACGTGGGCGCGGTGAGCACGTGGTGAACTGGACAATCTTTAAAAGACTTGCAGAGGAAACACACAGGACTAAATGTTGAATGTTTCCCTCGTGTTATAAAGGTAACACAGTCCACACATGATGCGAAAAAAAATGTCGTTTAGTTGCAGTTATGAATTCATGTTGCTCAACGTTTATTTTCTTTAGTATATCTTACAATTTAACTCAGATGAAAGTTATCGATTCTTACCCAGACTGACATCTGTTTTTTCAACAGTTTTATTTATATATTCAGGTATTTATGAGAGGTCTAGTACAGTAGGCTACCTTATGCAACATTACATTTCTTATTGCGTTTTCTTTCAGATAACCCAGCTTCCTGTTGCATTGTATTGGGGAAGTCTGGGACAGCTGCAGTCTCTTAATCTCCATGACAACAACACGTGGACCAGGGAAAATATGGAGGGACTGGGTGGCAGCCAGAAATTCTCTGGATTAACCCTATATGAAGTCTGAGAGGAAACTACAGACACTGCACTGAACAGAACAGCTCAGTGAAAGCCATATGTGTCACTGGGTTAACAGAAACAGGCATCCTCCTTTGAGGTTTAAAGCTCTAAATCCAATTTTTGTGAATAATTGACTTGACTGGCTTGCAATTGAGATTCAAATTGTCCAACTAGTACCAGATAACATCACTTTGTAAATTGTGGAAATCATGTCAGCATAAGGTCAGTGCAGAAAAATCAGAGATCAAGAGGATTCAGGTAATTTATTCTTTAACTCTGGTCAAATGATGGATTCAGGGCCATCTGAAGAGGAAAAGTCGTGGGAATGCATATCAAAGCACTTCATGATTTATTTAAAAAAAAAAAGAAAAAAAAAAAGAATGAACCCTAATCTTGTATGTATGTCTGCCTTTACATTGAAAATGTTG
>OMLF01057115.1:16109-27214 GCA_900302615.1 Holocentrus rufus | reverse complement strand
GATGCATATCTGCCTTTACATTGAAAAATGTTTTCTTGATCTGACTTAAGGCTGTGCCTCAATGTAAGAAGCAGAGAATGCATGATGCACCTGTTTCCCCTGTGTCCCCCTTGGGTCTCCCTAAATGTAGGGAGATCCAAGCAGAGAACTGGGTCACTCAGAGTACTCGGCTGGAGAGGAAACGCAGGTCTGTGCAAAACTCCAGTCAAGCTGTGGTGTAAGCAAGTCGCATTAGAGGAAGAAGAACCAAGGAAGAGACAGGATCCTGATGCATGCAGAATTTATGTAGTTAGGGTCTGCTCTAGCAGAATGACAGGAAAGACACTCTCACGTGATAATTTACATGAATCTTATGTGCGGTGTGCTTTAACATGTTCATTGTGATCTGTTGTGGTTTTCCCAGAGGCTTGAGCAAATCCAAAAGGTGATAGTAAACCTGAAGAACCTGATGAAAACAGACTCTCCAGAGCTGCCTACTGGATGATTAAACATGCCAACAGGTCATAGGCAAAAGCTGAGGGAAGGAGCACGAAAGAGGCTTGTCAGACAGTGGTGAGAGCCGGGGGTGCACGATGCCAGGCAAAGGTATACTGCTTTTCTGGGGGCGCTATGTGTAGAGGCCATGCCATGTACCGTTGCCAAGGCAGCACGGACCTTTGCTGCATGTCGTCCCCTTTCTCTCCCCGTCTTTCATGTCTATCTAAAAAATTATCTAAAAAAAAAAGGTATATTTCTGAAGAAGAAGGTGGTGTGGGCACAGTTGATGACCTTCAGTGGGCAGCATGCCTCGCTGACCAAGGCCTTTAACAAGAATAGCACGTCAGAGGCTGTTCAGTGCCCAGCAGGACAAGAGTGGACAATGCAAGCCAAGCCAAGTGAGACTTTTTTTTTTTGGCAGATGCCTTGAGAGCAGGTTTATTCTGCAGCATTACTGAAGGGCTTGTTTCCATCCATGATGAGGCCAGCTCAGAATCAAAGCTTTTTTTTTTTAAGTACAGATGCCCTGACTCGTGGGTTTGCTCTCTCTGTTTTGCTGTCCAGGAAGCAATGTGAGCCTGACAGGTTGACTGGGAGAGCAGACACAATAGCTCCTCCAAGCCCTGACCAGAGCGACCGGCCAGAGGAGGTTAAGGCCTGTTGGCTTCAATCAGATTTCATCCCACCCCCCTGCTGGCCTGCACGTGTTGCAACGCTAAAATCACAACTTGCACCGCATTACAACGGCAAGCTGTGTTATCTTTTTTTTGTACATGGAAAATTATTAAAGAATGCAAGGTATTCAAGGGGGGCGAACATCAACAAACAGCTCAAGCGAACATAATCCACTGGTCTATTGTGTTTATTGTTTGAGTTAAATCAAGGCAGCTTGTCATGTGACATACTTGGCCATAGTGCATGTCAGTGTATTAAACAAACAGTGCATGTGGTTTTCTCTAAAATGGCAGACTGCAGTATGAAATTAAAACAGCATCATTATTACATTAAATATACATCTTGATTCTTATATTTTAAGGCACTGATCGGATAATTTAAGAACTTTACTCAACGAGGTAGAAAAACTATTACAAAACAAACTTCTTCAAAAATCTCTGCCTCAACGAGTCTACCTTCATCCATGTCAGGTACTGTAAAAAACATGCCACAGCAACACACACACATGGCAGTCTCAAAGGTCATCAGTTGCAGGGATCATGTTAAATACATGACACTACATATGCAAATATGATCCGTTGATCAATGGATTAGTGTTGCGCAAAATATGTTATTACAGTATCAGTTCTAATAAAAGTTAACAGGCTTAAAATCTGATCTGATCTGATTTGATCTGATCGTGCTACGTATCCATTAGTCCTTAAAGGAGAGAGGCGTGGTGCCAAATTTTTCTTCATTTTAAGGATTTTCTTGTTAGTTTCAGAGCGGACGATGTGGTACTGGACAGACTGGAGGGCTTAACTGTTGAGATCCACGATAGAGAGGTTTGGGGAGCTCAGTGAGTGCACGGCGAAACAGTGACTTCTTCAAAAGCACAGCTCCTCCACCACAGAAGGAAAATGGGACGAACACACCAGGGTGATACTATTCCATCCTACTGATCTCTCTTTTGCTCTTGTTTTGGAGAATGGACCATGGTAGTGCTGCAGTGTCACGGTGCGAGGGGCGGCAGAGCGTCCAGGCTGTCCTTGTTGGCTTCCAGGAAGTGACTGCAGGCAGAGAACGCGGAGTAGAAGCTGGAGGAGAGCCCAGCGATGTCTGTGGAGATGTAGGGAAGGACTCCTGGGGTGGCCTGGTTGTAGTAGGTGATCTGGAGTAAAACACAGGGTTCCAGTAAACATTTCACCAACAATTCATTACTAATTAAAATCAATTGCTTTTTTGCAATTGTGCAGTGTTATAAACTATGACATATGCCCATCCCTGGCAGTGGTAGGTTTTGTGCAGCAATATGATAAGAGAGTGAATCATGCATAATTATAGCGTCCGTGCTAAACTGAGTGCCCCCTTCATTTTGGCCCACCTTGGTGGTTGTACTGGACTCTTCCCAGATACTGAAGCCAGCACAGAGCACCTCTCCCCTGGTGTAGTCCTCAGTGGGAGGGTGAGTGGGCAGAGTGACAGAGCGCAGAGCAATCAGATATGGGTCCCTGAGAGGGACAAAGGAGGATAGCATCAGAAGGCTTTATGAAAGAGCAAGTGGGAGGCAGAGAGGCAATAACCCTGGCTGCATAAAAAGCCTAATACAAGAGAATAGGAAATCAAGAAACATATAGTGGTTCTGTCAAGATGAGGAATCAAGTGCCACTGCAGTGCAGTGACAAAGGAAAATGTGAAATTCTGAGAAAGGGACAGTTCCGAGTGTTCAATATGTAGGATGGTCTAATACCCAGCATCACATGGCTTTCTCCTAGATGCCAGCAAGATGAAATCCTGGCCTTTGCTCCCTTTGCTGACAGACGGTGTAGCTACACGATACAGAGTGTCCTCCTCATCTGCCTGGTTGATCAGCTCACAGTCCCTGAAGCAGCCACAAAATAACAAATGTGTAATAAAATTTAGATATCAAAAAGAAATCAACTTAAATCCATCTTAAGTTTTCAGTTTTCACTGCTGTGAACAGCAGGTAAGGAAATAAACATGAAATTTTGTTTGCATCATCTAATCTACCTGACCAATTATGGTTAAAAATGGTTGCATAAAAACGACATAGGAATAACCGTTTATTTTCCTGCTGCATTCACTGTAAGTTCTAGGTCAGATAAAAGCCCAAAACGTCTATGTTACTGACTCATAATGCCGGTCCCACTCCTTTCTCCTCCTCAGGTCTGACAGCAAGTGGAATGTCTGATCTGCCGGGACGCTGACATGCATCTCCACCTTAAAACACAGCATCTGGTTCTCCTCCAGTGTGTACAGACTGACCTTGAGATGGAGCAGATCCCAAAAAAAAAAAAAAAAAGAGGAGATGAGTTCAGGATTTCTACATAGTTTCCTTTCCAGGTATTTACAGTGCACATCAAGTTCAAATGTTGACAAACCTCCTACATAAAGCAGTAGGTGCATGAGAAATCATAAACATGACGATTGTACAGCTGCTGAGTGTGAATTTATTTTCTATTCGTTTCTGACTTGTGGAGAGCGGTAGTGAGAGAGTAATCCCAAGATTTTTCAGCTTCAGGCAAAGTTTTCTGACTTATTCCACATGGCTCCGCAACTTAATTAAACCAGTATGGGCCTACTTTGAGCACAGCCACTGTGACCGTGCACGCTCAGCTTGCCAAATATGATGCAGATCAGAATGCATGGTGCACAGCGGCATCAAAACAGGTACACCCATTTAACAAAATTCACACTGCAGAGCCGTCCGTCCTTACAAACAATACTGACCTTATTTTTCTCAGAGGTTAATACCCAGTTGTTTCTTGCAGCCATCATTTTCAGCGCTGATACATTGTTGTAGCTCAGGTACATCTGAAACAAAGTGTCCAAACTCATAACCTTGAGAGAAATAACAGTAATTGGTAGGAGACAGTGGCAATATCTGTTGCTGACTGCATGTGTGTTGCCGTTAGGTAGAAAGAGCTGTGATACCTGGTTACTCGGGTCCCAAGGTACAGACAGAGGCACTTCAGTTTGCTTACAGGATATGATGTATTTCCTGTAAACAAAAAGAGCAATAATGATGCACTTGCGGGAATAAAAGAAAGAAACTGGCATGTATGTGCACTCCTATGAACTGGAGGCTTTGACCAGAAATACTTGCCTATCTAGGCGAATCTTCTTTCTGGCAATAGCTTCTTGGTAGCGCCTTTTTCCATCCTGTCAAAACAAAGCAGCAGATAATCCTCAAGTCCTCACTTGACACAGGGATAGTAATAATAAAACGTATGATTTTGTTGCCTCTACTTTGGACCGTTAATGGACACCACCAACTCTCCACGGGTCAGTGGAGGACTCACCACAGGCTCAGGTCGTAACCGTGGCAAAGTGCGCGGTTTTCTGTCACTGTCCAGCACCTCAAAGGTCATAAAGGCACTATTTATATGACGCAGAGGTTCTCCCCCCTGGTAGGCCTCTGCACAAACACCCACCTCCATGCTGCAGGGTGACAGTATGACCATGTGACCATGTGCACCAGCAAGTATGAACACACAAATGCACGCAGGGCAAACAAGCTGTAGATGGAGCAGGATAGTGCTTCCGAATTCCTTGCCTTGTTGTGGAGACTCACCTGTTCTTGAAGGCGTTGTTGACAATGGCTTTCAGTACCAGGCGGTCACCAATGTGAGATGGGCCACGAAAATGGAACATGTCTATGGTCCTCAAGGTGGGGTGAGCATTGCACAAACGACTAGAAAAAAAAATAAGATGCTGAATCAAATTCATCCAGCATTTGAAGATAAACTCCACTATACTGTGTTATATATCAGAGCAGATGAATACTGTAGAGGGACAGGGATATTTGTTACTTCTGTTGTGTGCGTGCTATTGTTTTGACCCTTGGTCTCTTTGTTACTAGCTGCTTGTAATGTTGGCAATCTAGGACTTCATGCTTCTTCTACTGTTGCCTAGGGCTGGGCGATATATTGAAATTATATTGATATTGTGATATGAGACATTTTCTGTGATTTTGGACAATGTAGTATCATGATATGGCCGAAGTGTTGTCTTTTCCTGGTTTTAAAAGCTGCATTACAGTAAAGAAATCCATTTTTAACTTATTAGACTGTTTCAGCTGTTCTATTATTTGCCTCTATTTAATTGTTTATCATATCCACATTACTGATGACTGTATTTTTTATCAAAAATATCTTAATAAAGCACCTGCAGTTAATCCTATAATATCATCACAGTATCAATATTGAGGTACTTGGTCAAAAATATTGTGATATTTGATTTTGCCTTAGTGTTCCCTTTATTTTAACTTTATTCTAGCTAAATTGAAAAACAAACAAACAAACAAACAAAAAACCCCACCTAGCTGCAATAGTAGCCACATTCTCCATCCAGGCCATGATCTGGCCCCCAAAGGTGCTGACTTGGTGGTTGGCATGGGGTGGCAGTACCAGCTCCACGCTCTCCACTCGCGTCCGCTCAGCTGGCACGGCATCCCAATACTCCTGGCATTCCCCTTGTGGGAACGCAAAAAAAGAAGGCACTTTAATTAATCAGGCTTTTAATGGCGCATATGCCTAAGCCAAGTGCTGTGTTACGAAGCCTTCCGTTCTCCAGCCTGTACCCAGTTGAGCGGTGCTGCTGCTCAGTAGGTCTGTAATGATCTCAGCATGGATCAGCCGCATCCGCCTCCTCTCTGCTGCGAGGCTGTACTCCATCTGCTCCATTTGTGTACGCGGGATCACCTGCTTCAGCTGCACCTGCAAACACACACACACACACACACAATGTTGGATACACACACAATGTTTGATCAGCGTTTATGTGAAGCCTTTGTGTCCATATCCGTCTGCATTTCTCGGCTTTTACCTTCCCGACTTCAGTGCGTCTGGCCACAAAGGTGGCGAAGGCATGGCAAACCTTCCACTGCTTGTCAGTATAAAGATCTTCACAAGTGACCAAGATGCCCACCTGAAAGAAATATAATGATCAGTGGTGCAGGAGCTGATATATTTTTCTCTATAATAATGATAGTTTCATAAACAAAACAATAATCAAAACATCTATGAACAGTAATTCATGGATGCTTTTTAAAATATGTTTTGTCAGCTATTTTGGGGATCTAGTTTTATTTTAAAAAATTAAATGTGAAATTTTGTTGAAATACATCTTTTTTTGTAGATAATTTGTCAAAACAAATAATATTTTTGTCCTATTCACCTGCGGTGTCACATTTCTGACAACTACAGTTTTTCTAAAATGAAATGAATGTTCAATCAAAAATGCCATGCACCAACCTCCATGCTTGATGTGAAGGCTCTGTTGACCTTTGCTATAATGTTGACTACCTGTCCCACTCTGGAACAGACACAGACAGACAGTTCTCTTTACTATCAACATGAAGTTATGATTACAGTACCAACAGAATCAGAAGTTGTCTACTGTGTGATTTACTGGATCGGAAACCACTGTCCACCGTTCTCTGCCTGAACAAGTAGACAAGCAGGCATTTCATATGAAGTTTGAGTTTTATTTAGCAGCTTCTCCATGCAGACAGTAGTCTGAGAAAATGGACTCCATTTATGGGTTCCTTTTTGAAACTAAAATGTTTATTCAATCCTTGAGAGTATTTGAGTGGCTGTTAAAAAGAACAGTATGGTTCAAAGCATTTTGACTGGTTTGTGATTGGTTTCTCCGGTCTCCAGTGTTTCATTACAGGAAGCGGTGGTATTTGTACTTCAAACTTTGCTGAAAATTGACCATGAGTCAACAGTTTGGGGCTGAGGACTGCATGTGCCCTTTTCTTGCCAATAGGTAGTCCGGTCAAACCGACACTTTGGCAGAGCTGTTGTAAGGTTAATACATCCTTACCCTATGGTGCGTTCAAAGTGGATGTCATCCACAGAAGCAGTGATACAGGAACAGCCCGCATGTCTCTCAGCTGGAGAGGAGAGATTGCACAGATATTATATATCCATATAAACCTCAAAACATACACATGCATAGGAAAGCTCATGATGATGTAAATATGTGCATACATAAATACAAAAAACTATGGAAGTATGCGATCACACACACAAAGGCTTCAGACCCGTCATATTTAAATACATTTGTCTACACACCAGTGGCAAAATACATTAATGTTCTACCTGTTGCTGCTGTATTGATACGTTAAATGTATTTAAAAATGAAACGGGTCTGAAGCCTTTGATTGTGCAGTCGAGTAATTTAAACATTATGTCTGCTGTTCCTGATGAGACCGGCCCCTGAGGAGGGTTTTGCCGTGCATGGGGAATCAACAACCTAATGCATAAAGGCAGATTTTGAAATAATCTGTCTTTACTGCCTTGTGCAAGAGAGGCGTTCAAACTGAGCCTCTAACAAAGTCACACATGTAGGCCTGCTTATCCCAGAGTTTATAACATTTTAAAAAAGTATAATTATCTGAGGTGTGTCATATTATTTATTTTTGTCTTTGTATTGTCATTGTCATTGAACTGTTGTCATTGTCATTGGGTTTACTCAAGTAACTGAATTTCCCCCGGGAATTGATAAAGTATAACCTGATCTAACCCATTTTGCGTGCTCATAATCAATATTGCTTTAGTGGAGTCCAAGTCCACTCCAAGACCACAATGAGGTTCAAGACTAAGCACTGAGGAAATCAAGTTCTGTTCAAGCCCAAAGACAAAATTAAAATGTTTTAGAAGTTGTTACATTGTAGTGCTGGGTAGAAAATAAAACCAGACAGAGAAAAACAAATCTTTGAAAATTTTGTTACAAGGTGGGAAAGGTCAAGTTCGTACCCTTTAGCGGCTGAAACCAAGACCAAGTCTGAGTCAAAATGGGAACGAGACTGAGGCAAGTCTGCATTAGAAAAGTGTTTTCAAGGTCGGACACAAGTGCTGCAGCCCTGTCAATCTGTCAGCCTGTGTATGATGAAGCAATACTTTACCTTGAGATCAGGTCTTAGAAAAAACACTTAGCTCTTGTAAATCATCCTGGATTAGAGATCGGTTAGTGATCTTTGCGTACCAGACAGGCAGGCCGTGGAGTCCATCCATTTCAGCAGCTGTCCCGCACTCAGCTCCCCGCAGTGGTTTGCGTGGCAGGGCAGCACGATCTGACTCATCTTCACTTCGGTGGGGTTTCTATACACTTCCCCGCTCTCCAGGATGAACAGAGGGTCCTCCATGTTGTTTTCATCTGTCCTCTCTGACGCCATATCTACCAACTACACACATAGGGGAAACCCACCAAGAGAGTTTCAGTCTTGTCTGTGATCTTTTTTTTTTTTTCCAGAGAGTCAAAAATAAACAAATTTCAGTAACCAAATCATTTTAAAGAAGCAGTGATGCAATGCTGAGCAGAATAGTACACCTGTTGTGATGAAAAACAGAACAAACAGATTAGCTGAAGTCTGAGCTCTTTGGCACCCAGTAGGTGACACTTTGATCTGTCAGAAACAATCCATCTTTAGCAGATAAGAGGCTGCAATTTGAACATGTTTTTATCCCAGTCTCACTAAATTCAGTACAGAGTCAGAAGTAATACTTAAAAATCACTGTTACCTAAAGGAAGAGAGTATTGTGAATGCTAAATAGTCTCACTTTGCTTACATCTACTGCCTTACAAATGTGAACACAGACTGCACAGTCATTTTGGACCGGTGCCACTGATCCAACAAAAGGGTTCTTGTGCTTTTAAGACAAGGAGCTTTAAATAATCTGCAGCTCAGTTTGTGTCTGAGAGCTTGCTCAACATTTCCCCTCTACCTGCAGGAACAGGAGAAATGTTGGAGCAGCAATTTCATGTAATAACAGTTTAAAATCAGCGCTGGATGCCTCTTCCTGTCTATACAACAACTTTCCAACATAGATGAACTGCAACTTTATCTGCACGAGGTTTTCAAACTACAGGCAGGGGCTCGCCACTTAAAAGGCAGTTGTAATTGTACTGACATTCAGACTATTTCAAGGCACGCCACAGGGTAAATGAGCTATTGCTGGAAACTATTTGTTGAGATAAAAGTAACTTATGCCCCAGCAGTGGTCACCTGCCTCTCGCGTTGGATGGCACGCGACATCGTTGCACTTGACCTCTATACTGACTTTAGGGAATATGAAATGAACTAGCTGCATTCACGTGAAATAAACTGTACCGTGAAAATAAGGGAATGTAACGGCGAGGTGATAGAGTCATATTATGTAATCCTGTCATTTAGTCTATAATAAGCCCTCAGTGCAGTCTACTACAACACGCACCAATGAAGTTCGTATTTGCCTATCGAAAATTTGCTTAAAATGAGTGCTTACCGAGTTTAAAAGTAGCTGCTGAAGGTGAGGTCACGATAATGGTGAAGTGACAATCAATGAGCGCCGGCTACAAACCGTAAACACCGGGAGAGAGAGAGCAGACTGCAGCCCACACTACTGTGGCTCCCTCCATTTCCCCCCATTCCTCAAGTCAAGTCAACACGCACGCACGCACGCACGCACGCGCGCGCACACACACACACACACACACACACACACACGCACACACACAGTCCATCGCAAAAACCCCACTGACTGACTATGGATCAGAGATTCTCACTGGGCTCATAAGCATGAAATGAAATGAGGCACTTTCATGATCGGGTCAGATCCTGTCTAACGCAAATCTTTTTTCATGTTAGCAGGAACATTTCCATAAATTACCAAGCAGAGGGAGGGAGGTAATGCGTTGGAGTACAGAGGAGGCTGTCTCCACAGTAACATGCCGAGATTTGCCAGATTGGCCGATGTGTGGCTCGACAAATCAGCTCAATTCGATTTGTCTCAAGAGTTTATGGTATAAAGGTATTATTAGACAGTGGCATGGCGCTCACACTTCTTAATTCATTAAGTATTTACACTGCTCTTTGCTGAAGTAAGCGGCTTTAGTACAAGAGCCAAATATATATATTTTTTATCTTGACAAAGAAAAACATATACAGCTTCTATATCTCTGAAATGGGCCAGCAGACAGATCAACCCTGCCTTCTCCCATCATCAAAAGAGTCGGTGTGTTCGGCCACTCTGGAGATGCAAACCACGTGATACAACCATCACAAAGCACATTCAGAAACCACCAGGACTGAAAATGGAGACAAATGAATGGATGAGTATATGGATGGAAAGATAGATGGATGGATGGGTGGATGGATGGATGGATTGATAGATGACTGGAGGGATGGTCGGATGGATGGAAAGCCAAAGGAGAGAATGAAGACATGAACTTCTGCATACTTTCAGGCAGCAGCAGGCTCTGGTGTTTAACCACAGCCATGCTGCTCAAATTTGCCCAATAATCAGCTGATAATTGATTGTCATAATTGGCTGAAGATTTAGCTGTTTAACTATGTCATCTATTGTGTTAAAATTGACTGAAAATTGAAGGTTTGATTTGGGTTTTTCAAAGACCACAACTTTTTAATTTCAGGCCGCAGAGGATGTCGTTCTGATGTTATGCAACACCATCATCAAAAGACAAGTGCTTTTGGTAGCTATTACTCTGATTTCCAATTCTGAATCCATTTCTACAAAGCACTATTTGTAAATGGATGACAGTACAAATGGGAAATGTACTCTGTCACGCTGCTCCTCACATTAACACTTGTGTCTGGTACTGGTGTCATATAGAGATGATGGAGAAGATTCAGTGGATGAGACATAGGTAAGATAGATAGATAGATATAGAATGTAAATATGTGTAAATAAATAGTTGGATTACTTTGTCATTCTTTGCTCGGCTTGATTTTGATTCCACACAAGGAATTCGGGGTCGTACCTATCGAGGGGGGACAGGCAGAGAGAAACAAGAGAGAGGTATAGGTCGGCTGTCTGGCAACAATTTAATCAATAACCATCATAGTTGTAATGATTAGGAAATAGAAATCAATAAATAGCCACTGGACTCGTCTTTCTCTCTCAACATTTGGTTATCAGACAGTGGTGGAGGATGTGGGGGGGGGG
>OMLF01057115.1:0-13076 GCA_900302615.1 Holocentrus rufus | reverse complement strand
CGGGGCCCGACTTGCTGTAAGGCGACTCGGTGGACGGGCAGAACTGCAGTGTGCGGTACGGGTTGGCGTAGTCGGACGCCCCGCCTCCCGTGGCGAAGCTGGCCCTCTGGTAGTTGGCGGTGGCGCTCTGGCTTCCCGTTCGCTGCAAGGGGATTGGGTCGACACCAGGGGAAGGCGGGGCTAGAGCGGGGAGAGGAGCGTAGGGACAGAGCAGATAGTTGAGGACCTCTTGGTACAACTGGTTCACCACCGGGGCTGAAGTGGCCGAGGGGGCGGGGAGAAGGGGTGTGTGTGTGCATGTGGGAGGTTTAGAGGATGGGGGTTGATGGGGGACGCGGTTCAGAGAGCAAGAGAGCGAGGGGAAAAAAATCACAAATGGACACAAACACGAGGACGCACACACAACGTGAAAAAAGCAACAACAGCACCACCAATGGAATGGAATACCACAGAAGAAAAAAAGTGGATGGGGAGGAAATAAAGCAAAACGAAACACAAAAGTTATGAAATAAAACATATTTTTTCATTCAGAAATAATTATGGAGAGCATAATTATTTTGACCACTTGAAACAGTTGTGGCAACTTGGGGGCATGAGCCGAGCTCACCAAATGACCTCACGGCTTTCATTTGGAACAGTCACAAGAGCCCGTCGACATGTAACAGAGAGATACGGCCACGTAAAACAGACAAATCAAACAGAAAGATACTGTCACGTCACACAAACAGAGATAGATCCTGTCAAATCAAACGGAAATCAATGCAGTAAAACAGTAAGAGGTCCAATGTAAAAGCTGCGACACCCTTAAACCTTAGTGAAGCTGTTTAATGTGTCATAGGAGGCTTGTAAAGTGTCCTGTAAAGACATGAAAGGGCCAGCGCGCCCTCACCACAGTCCAGTAAACCTGCTCTGTCAATCTCAGTCAGAGAGGAGGCGTCACCTTTTTAAACAGCAGTTCAGATGCAGTTCAGAACCATTTGCGCCTGACAGTCAACATTGGTAAACTGGCTCTGAGGGAGGGAGGCACCTGTGTGAGTGTGTGTGTGTGTGAGACAGAGAGAGCGAGAGTGAGAAAGAGAGAGAGAGAGACTGACTGATTGTTCTTCAGACCACTAGATGACTGTAGGGACCTTGACAAGGCCTTGGGAACTTCACTCATGATGTGAAGTCAGGTGTAAAGCGTTGTCTGTTTTTTTTTTTTTCTTTTTTTCCTGTCATTCCATAATCTTGAAACGACCTTGAAACACAGCAGGGCTTCAACAGCTACTTGGTGTCACTCCAAAAAAAAAAAAAAACAACAGATATGGCAGTGAAAGCGTGCGACGTCTTTTCACTGATGTGACACACGCAGGCCCAAGGCTGAATGTGACGATTGAAAGTCATTTTGATATATCGACGTCATCTATAAATGCTTATGGGAAATCCAACATGGAATAAGGTAACGGCGTTCCTCCAAAATGTTCTCAAAACTTCACTTCAAGGTTTAAAGAAATACTCCAATATTTTGGGCAAAATACCCTTTTCCCGACTTACCCAGACTGAGACAAGATGTTCAATACCATTTTCACCTTTGTATGTCCACTGGTTCAGTTCCTATGGGTAGCATTTTGTGTTAGCTTAACACAAAGACTCATAAAGACTTCAAATGGACCAAGAAGGTGTAAGGTCCCATTGCATTCCACTTTAGTCATGAAGGGAACATAAATGTAAAGAAACCTCAAAGAATTGTTCTTAAAGTCTACAGGAGTCATTAGCCTAGCCTAGGAACTATAACCACTGAACATATCTGTTCATCAGTTATAATATCTACCATCTAGCTTCTTCTAAAATTACTATTGTTTAAAAAAAGGTGTATTTCATTACTGTGTGACACATGATACATTGTGTAAATAAGACAGCTTAAGAGTTGCTGTAAGGTTTATTTTTCAACTTTGACAGAGCTAGGCTAATGACTCCTGTAGACTTCAAGTCTTTATGCTAAGCTAACACAAAATGCTACCCATAGGAACTGAACCGGGCGTACAGAGGTGAAAATAGTATCGAACATCTAGTCTCAGAATCTGTACGTCAGAGAAAGGGTATTTTGCCCAAAATGTTGAGTATGACTATTCCTTTAAGAACAATTCTTTGAGGTTTCTTTACATTTATGTTCCCTTCATGACTAAAGTGGAATGCAATGGGACCTTACACCTTCTTGGTCCATTTGAAGGGCTTCACTCCAAGTGTTACCTGATGTTTGTTGTTCAATATTTAAAAAAATGCAGGTGATAGCCTTGTGTCAGATTTCACTATTTCATCAGGAAAGGTCTCAACATAGCTACTGAAACGTCAAAAAACAACGTATGATAAATTTCATTTTATTTAGCACACAATCAGTTTACTAGATAAGGTGTCTGATTTTCAAATGGCAATTATCTAATTTTCGGCCTCACATGGAAAAAGCCTGGTTTTCCTTACATTCAGTACAGCATTTTCTTTCATGTGTCTCTCTCTATACATATTTCTTCCTGCGGCAACATGTTCATTCAGCTGGCCAAGCCGGCAGCACAGTGTAGACAACATTTTAGGACACGGTTGATTTGCCTTGATTTCAAAGCACCCCGACTAACGCCCGTGGGATTAATTGAGATTAATTTTCAGCCTTGAAACTAATTAGTTAACAGACTGTGACTGGGAGACAAATTGCCATCGAGACCCCAATTGGATTTGCCTACCTGAACTGGTAAATAGCGCAACACAATCAGATAGAAAGAGGAAATCTCTCAAATAGAGTAGCTTATAAAAGGACACCACTAACAATACCTACCTTCCAGGTTGGAGCAGACTGGTCATGTTGGAGAAATGCGCCATACACACATCTAGTTACTGTATCTTCTTATTGTACAGTATTTGTTGGCTTTGTTACTATATTCAGGATATCATGTGACATCTTTTGTTGATTTCTAAATATAGATGGTTTAATGGAGAAAATGTGATTTATAGCACTGTAGCGATATTTAGTTTTGCACTATTTGAATAATTTTGCTCATCAGTGTCACTGTCTCTTTTTACTGCAACTACAGCTATTTGTCTTTTCCTCCCCTGCCCCTCTCTTCCTGCATATACACTTCATTCCTCGTACTTCCATAGACACACTTCACTTACTACTTCTCCTTTTGTCGTTCTCTTCCCACCTCTCCCTGCTCGCCCCAACCTCCACAAACTCCTGCCTTCCATTTAAGACAAATTTCAACAACTTTTAAGACAAATTTTTGGACAAATAATCTTTTCCTTATTCAAATAAACACTGCAGCTGACTATGAATGTGTCCAGTGTGCAGGTCACAGGTCAGTTTTAGGTTGGAGTTATTTACAAGATTACTGTATGAAGTAGCCTCCTTTAGGCTTGGCAGCAAGCTACTGCTGTAAGAAATCTAACCAAGACCTTTTCCCACAGAAATTGGGACAGTTAAGTCCAAGGATGTTCTTGGGTTGCAGCTCAGTATGGCAGGTAGGTGAAAACGTCTGAATCATAACATCACCAATGTTGATTCTGGTACAGAAGAACTCATTCTGACTAAAAAGAAATCAATGGAAAAATGAAATTATGAAATGCTTGGTGGGAGCCCTCTCTAATTTAGAAAAGGTCACTTTCTTCCTCCTCCTCCACCATTTCAGCTCTCTGAACTCTCTTTCCTGCTCACCTTGCCCTCTGAGGTTGGGTTTGGTGTAGACTCTGTCTTCATAGATGGGGTCGATGTGGTGCTCAGGCGACTGTAGAGGTCGGAGCTCAGAGCCCAGGTGACTGTGTTGGCTGCTGTAGGAACCTCTGGAGCCTGGATCACACAGGAAAAACAGGGTAAGCTTCTACATGAGCCTAAACACTAATCTTGACCTCACTGGACACATAAATTACAAACTCAAACCCTAAAGAAAGATGGTATCATTTTCCTATTTTCCGGTGGCCAATATGTGTCTCTCCTAGTCTACAATCTGCAGACTATTTCAAGTAGGGAGGCAAAAAGGCAATGAAATACTGGGCAGGTAGCATCAGGCATTTTTTAAATCTAATATAATAATATATACTGTGTGCAATGTTTTTAAAAAAGTAAGTCCACACTAAATCACATATGGCAGAAAGCTCCTGCTGCACAGCTCTTCAGGGTTTGAGATTTCAGGCATACTGCTCTTCTGGCCATATCCAATCAGTGATGTCACAGCAGGTATTTTTCATCAGGTGTCAATGGAAATGTACCTGCTGTGACATCATGGATTGGGCGTGGCCAGATGGGCAACATACCTTTTTCAAAATGAGATATCCACCCTTTGAAAACTGGTCCTGCCAAAAACAAATTGAAATCATTTTTTTAAACTTCGGTGCCTTGGCAGAAAAAAATGGCAATATTTTGCCAACGGAATGATAACCTTTAGGTCATTGTTTGTTTTCCAAAGCGGATATATACCATTTTGTTCTTTATATGACAACATGTTAAAAAAAGGAAAAATATATTATATGTAAGTAATAAAAAGCTGTCTTGACCTCTACCTGCCAGGCTACCAGGCCTTTGCAGGGTTGCGTTGGCGTAAAGCTCGTGGGAGATCTTGTAGTCTGGTCCGACGTGGTGCAGCATGCGCTTGGTGGGCGACAGGGTGGCGTAGCTGCCCACCGCCGAGCTGAGCTGGTGGAGGGGTGACGAGGTGTGGTTTCCGCCTGGCGAAGCCGCCATGGGGAGAGGAGAGGAGGAGCCAGCGCCCGACGCTACCATGTTGATGGGTGAGGAGGTGCTGCAGGGGGAGGACATGGAACGCCAAAGGATATAGAGGCACAGGCGATTAGTTTTATTTCCTTGTTAATGAAAGGCTGACTTTTTGGCTCTACATAGCACAAACAGACACTGGCACAGCTCCTCATGGTCTGAAATTGAAATAATGAAGGTGGAGAGGTTTCAAAATATTCCAAAATAGAGAGCGGGCCGGAAAGTGAGTTTTGAAAGCCAGAAATCTCAGCACCTGGAGAAGCAATCATTGAGTCGCTGGTATTGATCAACGACCCCATCAACCTCCAGCAAATATATAGCGGCATGGGACACTAAAAATCGAACATAATGTACTTTTAACACACACTCAGTCTGTCGGGCCAATATTGAACCAACCTGTAGGACTTGGCGAGCCGGCTGGGCGACTGTTTGGGTGAGGACACCCTCTGCAGGGTGGCGTAACTGGGCATGTCGGAGGAGGCCGAGCCAAGGCGCTGCAGCTTCGTGGGGGATCCCACCGCCTGGAGAGGGGAGCTCACACGCTGTAATAGTAAAGCAGTACGTCGTCTCATCTGAATGTCACAGAGTTTAACGATGTACCTTCAAATCACTGTTTAAAGAGCCTGAGTAACTCTACACAAAGTTAGAAACCAGAAAGCAAGTATTCTGCTATTAATGACCAGGGTTGGATAGTAACAGATTACATGTAACCCAGATTATGTAATCAGATTACATTATAATCACATCAGATTTCAAAAAATGTGTTATTAGATTATAGTCACATTGTCAAGGATTACATGATTACATTTTTTACTACATCTTTGAAAAATGCTGAATATGTTCGACTGTATATAAAAGTAAGTTGTTCCTCTCAGGTTGCCAGTTTTGTTAATGGTGATTTATTTGTTTTTGTCTTTTAATAATAATTTATACATAATGGAGTTTTAATTCCTTTTTATTTACATTGAAAATGGATGATGAATATTTTGGGTAAGTGCTCCTCTTGTGTTTCAAGTGCAAGCTCCTCCATGTGGCCTTACTAGGGTAATTACTAATACCTTGCTTGTGTTGCATTGATATGTGTACGTCGCTTTGGATAAAAGCGTCTGCTAAATGCCAACTGTAACTGCTTTTTATTTGCTTTGAAAATGTTTTGAAAATGCTTAAAGAGAAAAAAATTGTGGAACTCAAGTTTTTGTGGCTGCGTGGATTATGTTACTAATTACAAAAATCGCCATGTAATTAGTATTCAGCAACTGACTACATTTCAAAGTAATCTGACCCAACTGTATTGATGCCACTCTAATAAATGGCTTAGAGTTATCAAACTGAAAATGAATCCTTTATTCACTACTGCACATCCACTGAACAGGTTCCCTCAAAATCATAAATATGCCTTTTTATTGGCTCCGAGTGAGCGAATAAGTTACAGAACTATTTCAAAGGTTGTGCATTTACAGAGTTGAAGACATAGTGTTTAGCACTCCATTAACTTGTACAAGCATGGCCAAGATGTTCTGAGATGAAGTTGCTGCCAATTTCTCATGCACTGGAACATTACTGGAAAATCTCTCTCTGGTATGCCTCTTAAAATCCTTAACACTAAGCCTGGAAAATACATTTATCACGGTGCAACATAAGTAAGCAACACTGTAGTACAAGATCGCCGAAAGACCACATGCAGTACAGATGCAGGCCCAATATTTGTGTTTGCTACACAGTTGCTGCATTGTCGGTCTACTCCACAAGGGAAACTGAAAATCCTGCAGAGCTAATTGCAGGATAAATATGGGATAACAGGCTTGTTTAATGGCTACAATCATATACTCAGACATTCACTAGTGTTTTGTTTTTCCTTTCTATTAGTATGCATCATGGAGTTCATTTATTGTTAACATTTGTGTTCTATTTTCTTTCTGTTTTCTTGTATTATAGAGCAGGACATGTATAAGCCAAAAAAATGAAATAGATGCAATTCTATGTAAATAGAATAGATGCAATGTGGAGAGAGTTGCAAAAAACTACATGCTGATCACCTTTATGATTGACTTATGAAAGGTGCTGGACTGAAAAAGGGACAAAGAATGAAAAATGAACCTGCACTCTCAACTGCCCCAAATTTAGACCATTAACTTTGGTGCTGAAGTAGTTCATTAGCTGCACCGGTTTATTAATAGTTCAGACAGTTGGTATACTGCTGAGGAGACAGGCACAATCTTGTACAAGTCAGGGCTAATTTGTGTGAAACTGCGTTCACTCTATCAAGCCAAGGAAAGAGGTGGGTAAGTGATCAACCTCCCTGCCACATGCAGGGCTTTTTTGTTTTGTTTCATTTAAGACCGGTGTTTGCACACAGATTTAGCCTTTAACAGCTGGCAGTAGGGCATATTTCCAACTGCAAGATATCTGAAAAAGGATGGACAGATAAATCGCTCTTGGCCAACAATTAGATTTTAGTGCTGTTTTCTTTCTTTAAACATAACTATTATGCTGCGTTCATGCGTCAGCTGGAAGCTCTGACGTACGAGACTTCCAAGTTGGCTTCTGAACACCATTGTGTTTATTTGTTATTATGTCGAACAAGGACACACAGTGTCATAGATGTGAAGCACCTCTCTTTTCTTTGCACCCATCTTCTACAGCCTGCATAGTTTGCATTGTAAGCTACTATGTTTGGACATACAGGCTTTTTGAAAAGAAACTGTTATGAAGTAGCCTGATACCTTAGGTTGAAAATGTTTCAGTGGCCATCAGGAGGCAAACCGAACATGAATACAAACCTTTAATTAGTGAAATTTTCAGGTAGGCTACATTGGTATAAAAACACAATTAATTAGGATATATTTCGGCACAACACTCATTTTACATTTTAATTATGTTGATGCACAGATCCACTGGGACCGATTATTAGTGATGCTGGCCTCTGCAGGGATATGCACACTGGGAGGTGGACTGATGGAAATTCCAGTGCATTTTTTTGCATGAAGCAAATCTGAAAACCAAAATAAAATGTTGCCTCTCTGTTCACCTGTAAAATTATCACTGAATCATTAACATTTTGCATGAAACGAAACAAAAAATTAAATACAGTCTCTCTGGTTATTACAGCCAGTCTAGGCACCTCCTAGAAACACCGACTAGTGATGCTGTTCTCTGACCAGATAAGGCCACTTGGCATTTGTACTGACAGACACTGACAGACACAAAGACCTGCTGGAACTTTCAGTGTGGTACAATCTGTAATTAAAATGTTGTCAGCGAAATGAGCAGAGGCATGAATAACTAACTGAACATGATGGATGCGGTCAAATTAATATCAGTTTTAGCTCTGTTTAGACGCATGTGGTATTAAGCTGCTTCCTGAATGCAATGGCCGCGTTCCAAAACTGGACCGGCACACGCTGGTTTTGCCAACATGACCTGACTGCACATATTACAGCTGAAGCAAGGTGAAATTGTCATTGGATTACCATCACAATGCTTACAGAAGCACAAGTATGATTTTAAAGTTTGGCTTTGATAAAGAGCCAATAATGGTTCATGTATTGTTTGTTTTGACAGGTACACAATTCACATAATTTGGATAAATTTGTGCTCTACTGGGTGCCTTTAAGTTTTCTGAATAGATCAGAAAAGCCTCTTATTAGACCAACTGCAATGCTGTAACTTCCCAGTCAAAGGTACACCAACCAAAAAAAAAAAAAAAAATTATATCACTGTCATTAAGGGTTAAATATCAAGTAATGGCTATCTAGTAATGGCTGGGTTACGGGATTTGTGCCCACCACAGGTACTATTCTACTAATTTGCGCATTGGCGGTTCTGTAAGGCATTATCAATGAAACACTGACTCATACAGAGAGAGATATCAGGCATTTATACCTGTGCAGGCAAGGTGGCGCAGGAATAGTACATGGAGGGTCCAGTGGGTGCAGGGCTGCCGTCCGCGGGCATATGGAAGGCGCTGCCGTGAGCAAAGGAGTCTCTCTGGGACTGGGAGGGCGAGTCGGTCCCCACTAACTGGGCAGCTGCACGGCTGGAGGTCACCTGGACAGGAGAGGTGATAGATGAACACGGTGGAAGGGATTTTCCTATTGGCCTTTCACACAGCTCTGGAAGAACAGCGCCCTCCTCCTGTTTTGTGCCGTTAAGCAACTTCCAGCACATGTCCCATTAATATAAAATGCAGAGGCTGCCAACCCTCTCTGCACTGTCCTTTTTGTTTATGATAATTATACTTTTGGCTCCAAATGAATGTAATAATGGCTTCTTGAGGGTAAAATGCTACACAGCAAGTTTAAACAGGTTTTTGTCAGGGAATTCTGTGTATATGTGTGTGTGTGTGTGTGTGTGTGTGTCTGTCTACCTGGTTGTAGCTGTGAACCGCCCCTCCCACCTGGCCGCCGCGGGCTGTAGCTGTCTCTCCAAGCGCCAGGCCTTGGTTGCTATGGTAACCCGCAGCCGCATAGGCATCCTGGTTGTTGAGCTGCAAAGCACTCTGGGACAGGAGACCTTGCCCTGTTGGGAAAAGGAACAGAAGAACAGAAGAATTAGGGAAGGATGAAGCAGGAATAAGATAAAAAAAAAAATGGCACGAAACCAAGAGATAGTCCAGGCATTGAGCTAACATGCTCTGGAAGGTTACACAAATCAGTAGTTTCTTTTATGTGAATTTAATAAAAAGAGAGAAGAAGAGCCACGAGGGATTTGAGTTGGAGAGGTGTCAAGTAAAGTTATGCAGTCGGGCAGTTAAAGATTGGAAAAGGATTGAAAGACAAGTTTCTTTTTTGTAGAAAAGACACTTTAAGGACTTGGTTTCACAAACTTTTACCAAGTTGCTTTTATGTAACTGCTTTCAAACTACTTCTACTTCCGTAACAGTCCTTCTGTATTTTCTCTTTGTGGCCTTGAAGGCATGGCGTAACCCAGTTTACAATGCACATGTTACACAATATATATATATTTTTTATTATTTAATCTTATACACCAAAAAGGATAAATCTGAACACAGTGAAAACATTTGCTTCTTTGACTGTATAAGAGACCTCTGGCGAGAAGAGAGGAGAGGAGAGGAGAAGAAAAGAGAATAGAACAGAAGACCTTGACCTCTTTTTGAAACACGCTTTTGCTTTTTATCCATCTTTTATTTGCTTTTTACCCATTATTTCATTCCAACCTCTCTCCTCCCTCCACTCCCTCCTCTCGTTCTAGTCATGCTCTGTGTCCCTTAAATCTTACTCTACTCCTGACCTCCATTTAAAACACCCTCCATTTCGATGTCCTCTCTCTATCTCTCTTTCTTTTATCACTCTCTCCCCCTCTGCCTCTCTCTTTCTTCATATCTCTTTGTATAATTCAACAGTGGGAACAGAGAGTGACGAGAAAAGGGCGAAAACTCTAGGAACAGACACACACACACACACACACACACACACACACACACACACACAAAACCTCACAGACCGTTACACATACACCATACTTTTAGTGTGTTCCTTTGTGAAGTAAATGGATATGAACACTGTAATATTCCTGCCCTCATTAATATAGATACACTAATATAACAATCCAGGCACTGTGATATTTATAGGTATTTAATATTTTCTGATTGCTAAAAAATTGTTATAGCATTCTATTATCATGGAAATTAATACATCTCCATTTTTTTTCTTTTAAAAGCCAGCTAATTTTTGATCGTTGCTGTTGATTATAGTATACATTCAAATGTATTTATCACTGATGAGCTGCTGTGCGACACCTTCCATCTGATTTGTATTACACAGTCTTACAGTAATACTCTACTGGAAACTCAGGCAGTTAACAAACATTAACCAAAAAAAACAAAAATCCATCCAGGCATGCAGTTAGTCAGTGATCCAATACGCCAGCAAGTAAGTTGATCCCTCAGCTAGTTCATAAGCTAGTCAGTCAGGCAGAAAATTGACAAGTCAGGCGTCCAAACAGCCAGTCAGTTGCTGGGTCAGTCATAGAGTCAATCAGTCAAACAAACAATCAGTCAACCAGCCAGAAAAAGGACAATGGACAGGCAGGCAGTCATCAAAAAGCATTAAGCACCAACTTGAAGTGTGATGAGAGAAAACACTTCACTGCCGATCTCAGATGTCGTCTCACTCATGTTTCTGAAGCATTTGCAGCCTGGCTTGTGATTTATACATGAATCCATTTGTTTCTGGCGTGATGCACACATTCACACATGCATGTAACACAAAGCATAAATATGCTACACGGATGAGCGGAGGCGCACATGCATGAAACAGCGTGTTTGCACTTTGCGCTGTGTGCTTTAGCATGTGAAAATGAACAGCTCTTGCAGATGCACTGGCACAGCATTTGTTAAATGCGAACCCTGTGTACTGATGTTGTCTTACGGGACCATAAAGATTGAAGTCAACTTAATTGAATCATCTTAGGAGGGCGGTGGCTGCATGTGAGAGAGGCAAAATCCTCCCGTCCCTCTCATTAAAGTCCTGTTAAATTTTTGATGCTTTCTTGATTAATTCAGTTTTGGTGATGATTGCAGTGATGTGTCTCATCAACAGTTTTAATTTGAGAAATCAAAATCATTTTCTACCCAAAATGTTACTTGGAATGGTGAAATGTTGCCCCCCCCATCCCTTTCCACCACCCCTCCCCCTCCTTCCACATTGGTTACATCTGTGCACCTCTCTGGTAAACAACATCACTGCAGCTCTAAACAGACCTATGATGTTTCACACCAGCATTAAATTCGTAGCGCTCAGTAGTTGCAGTGTTAAAGGCGTTCTTGAGCTGTCAGCCGTCAATGCCGGCTGTCCCAGTAAGCTCTACTGATACCACTTTCTCTTTTTTTTTTTTTCATCTGAGAATCAACCAAGTGAAGTACACCAGATCAGGCGAGAGGCAAATAGGGCTCTTTGCAATTATTAACCGAGAGTGAAAAATCACAGAATGCCAGCGGTCAATATTCTCTGCATAGGAGAGATAATGCCAGCGCCTAACAGTAAAATGGGGTCACACTGGAAGTACATTGAAAAATACAGTGTAAAAAATACCTTAACAGCAACAGCGCTGTAGAACAATAACATGGATATCCTGCAAAATCCACAGCCCTTGGCTGTGGAGGCAAATAGTTTCATTGGGAACTATTTTCTGTCCCAGGACACCAGAAAACTGTGTCTATCTACTCTCAATTAGTACAAATTAGAGGCGGATTGGAAACCTCACCAAATCACATAGAATCAGGATGGATAGATTGCACTGTAGGTGTGTGGGAAAAGTGTGAAAATCAAAATCTATCTCTCTTTTTTTTATTTTTTACTTTTTATTTTTTTGTATTTTGGGTGAACTGTTCCTTTAATAAGAGATATTTAGTTCAGGGTTCTGTGTGAGTTCACTAGACCAGGACCTTCATGTCCAACATAGGCTTGTCTTGGGTGAGTTCACACACACACACACACACACACACACGCACGCCACAACCCAGATGTTAGCGTACAAAGCCAGGGGATGTTTTTTCCACATTTTTGTTCGCCACTTTAGGTGTGTTTCATATGGGTAGTGGAGCCTTTAGGGAAGTGAAGGGCCTCATAAATACATTATCACTCAGATGGCAAACACCGAAGGCTCCTCTGACTCCATCTGAGGTGAGTGGGTGGAGGGAGAGAGCGTGTGTGCATAGGTGTGTTTGTGTGTGTGTATTTGTGCATGCGTCTATGGAGGACGTGAGTGTACTGTATTAGTGTTTTAAAAGACATAGGTTGCCACAAGAAGGCCTGTGCATGCATGAGTTGAGTGAATGAACAAGTATGTTTACATAAACTGTCACACTAATGCACACTGTGCACATCATTTATGCATCTTCATAAAGCCACATGCATGTAAGTGTGGTCTTGTACTGTACTACAACCCCGATATTCCCAGTCAGTCTCATTTATCTCTATCTCTGCCACAAAACATGCACACACACCTATGCACACACACTCTCTTCCTTCACATACTGAACACACACACACACAAACACACAAACACAGAGCGTCTTTTCTTCCGCATCGTGACCAGCATTCTCTATTGACACATTTTAATATTTCATCAGCTGTCTATTTATAGACACCCACTGGAGGAGCCAGCACAAAGATGGGTAGGCATGTGCAGACTGGCGCGTGCACGTGTACACACACACACACACACACACACACACACACACACACACACACACACAGCTGCATGCACAGTCCCAAATAACATACACTTGCGCATATACATATATTTACATGCACACACTGGCAAGCATCAATACACACACACACACACACACACACACACACAAACTCATACACAATAG
>OMLF01057114.1:12446-25597 GCA_900302615.1 Holocentrus rufus | reverse complement strand
AGACTGATAGAGCAGAGGAAGGAGAGATGGATGAACTGAAAGTGAGTGAGAGAGAGAGAGAGAGAGAGAGAGAGAGAGAGAGAGAGAGAGAGAGAGACAGCAGAACAAACTGAAGCTCATTTAGCTGAAGCCAGGCCCCCCACCTGCGGCCTTCTCTCTCTCTCTCTCTCTCTCTCTCTCTCTCTCTCTCTGTTTCTTAATATATTTCTCTCTTTTTTCTCCTACATGAGACTCAGTCAGATGTTTCTACTCACAGCAAAAGAGTAAAGTCTGTCTATATATCTATCTATCTATCTATCTGAAATAGGAGTATTATATGTTAAAATAAAAATAAAATTCCAGCCTATAACGCATAAACACTATCTAAAACTATGGATTGGAGATCAACATTGTATTTATGATGCCATTTTGTAGTTTGATCTTGTATATTTCTTTTTCTGCAACTAGCTAGCTGAAAGTGAATCCAGTTACTGAGAGATATTCTCAGGACAGCTATGATGGACTTTAACAGGAACTTAATAGGAACACCTCCTCGTGTCAAACTAATCCTGTCTGAATAGGGCTTACATTCTTATCAATTAGCTTTATATAGTTTATTTTAAAGGAATACCTTCTTCCCACTTACCCAGACTGAGACAAGATGTTCGATACCATTTTCACCTCTGTACGTCTACTGGTTCAGTTCCTATGGTTAGCATTTCATGCTAGCTTAGCATAAAGACTTGAAGTCTCTGTCAAAGTGAATAGTATAGTTCGTACCATCGAACATAGTTATAGTTCCTAGCATCTAACTTAATAAGACAGCTTGAGAGTTGCTGTAATGTTTATTTTTTCACTTTAAAGGAGCTAGGCTAACAATTCCTGTAGACTTCAAGTCTTTATGCTAAGCTAATATGAAAAGCTACCCACAGGAATCAAACCAGTGGACATACAGAGGTGAAAATGGTATCAAACATCTTGTCTCAGTCTTGGTAAGTTGGAAAAAGGGGATTTTGCCCAAAATGTCCGAGTATTCCTTTAATGATAATAAGTTACAAGGACAGTCAACAGTAAGAAAAGACCATTTTTAGTGCAGGAGAGGAAAGAAGCCTCACATTCAGAGTCCTCGCCTTATTTGAACAAGTTAAAAAAAAGACTTTATTACTCATCACAAGGAAAGACATAAATCAGAACACACAACACATAAGCAATATACTGGTGAGTCGACCAATTGGCCAATAAGACAAAAGCCTGTTGTATTACTCAGAGTAATTGTTTCTGACACAGCCCGTCTCTCTGCCTCTCTCCTCTCCTGTCGGCATGTTGGACGCCGTCCTCTCCCTCTCTCTCTCTCTCATGCCTGTTATTGCCATTACCATGCTCTCTTTCAACTCAGCCGCCCGCTGCTATTTATTAGCCCTGCGCGGCCAGCAGCTTATCGGCCATATCTGATTCCCATCTTCCCATGTTGTCGCATCTCTTCCTTATCCAGCCCATTGCACCTCCTCTGCCGTCTGTATCACTCTCTTTCCCCTCTCTGATCCTCTCTCTCACCCCTCCTCACTTTTTTTCTCTTTGCCTCTCTCTCTGTGATCTTCTTTCATCTTTTGTCATTTCCCTCCCTCTGTTTCACCCCTTGTCTCTGTTGTTATCTCTTCCTCCATCGTCCCCCCTCCTGCATCCTCATTCTTTTCCTCTGCGATCTCTTTATTTTCTCTCTTTCTCTCCCCTCACCGTCCCATCATCCTTCTTGCCTGCTTTACGACCACCCGCGTTTCTCCTCTATCCTCTCCTCTCCACATGATAAGGAGGCGTGATGGATTTCCGTCGAGCCGAAAACACTTTACTCCTGGGTCGCAGCGGGTCTGGATAGTGCTGGATAAGCAGGTCACAAGGAGTCGCGTGTTCGAGGAGAAAACAGCTGACGAAAAAGCAATAAGGGGAGCGAGGCTTGGCCTCCCGGAGATAAATGTGTCTCTTTTTGTGGATGGGGTGGGGCGAGGCGAAGGGAAGTAAGCCGTTTTCATGTAAAAACCTGACGGAAAAAGAAGAAGATGGGTGGGGGGTCTGAATCAGAATCACTTCATCTGCCAAGTGTGATAAATGTGCAGGAATTTGCCTCAGGGGCATCGGAGCAAAGACATTGGTACCTCACTGTACATGCTGATGAAAGAGAAAAATCTGATCCACAACAGGCAAGATAAAGACCTACAGACCAGCTTATAGGTAAAGTGGAGTTGGGGTCCATGGGATGATGCAGTAATCAATATCAAACCCAGGCAGATCTTCCCTTTACCAAAAGTCATGAGATCAGTTCCTGCAACAGCTAATTTGTGCCAAGAAACCTACGAGACATTCAGCCTGCTGACTCAGTTTGTATGTATGAGAGTGCCAGTCTTCAGTGTGCAAAGATATGTATGCGTGGAGGGGAAGACCTCTCACTCTGAAGCTATACAGAATCGTTAACATGGATCTAATCCAGCTTGAACCCTCCCTGCTGTGTGTCCTCTACTGTATGGGTGTGAACACATGCAGCGTCTTTTTCCCAACCACCACCACTTTTTTTTTTTTTACATGGAGTCCTATGGTGATGACAGCACTTTGCAGCAGCAATGCGGCCACTCAAAAAAAAAAAAAGTTCTGGAGCCGGCACTTTTGAAAGTTGAAACCAGCTGAACTCTTTCAGAAAAAGTGCTCTGACATCACTATACTGACATCATTTTTCACCACAGAGAACGTCAGGGGAAAGCCAACACGACACGTCACTGTAAACAAACAAGAAGGAGATGGAGCAGAAAATGCTGGTAGAGGTTTGTTTTGTAAGTAAGTGAATACCTGTATGACATGTCTACTAAAAGATAGCTGCTACAACACCGATCACACAGAGAGAGTGTGTGAGACTGGGAGGTTGTTGGTAATATCCAGTAAGTGTTTCATAACATAGTTTCTATTGTTTTACTAGCTACAGATGCCGTTAACATCGCCTGATAATGTTACTTCAGCCCTCAGGGTCCGCCTCTCAACTAGCACCCGCTTCGTCATCATGTTTAATAAAGTTTGCAGAGAATGTAAACAATACAGCTAACTAGTTAACTAAGCCAGCACACGCTATAATGGACCATCAGCCAGTTGTAAGCTTAGTGCTGTCTTGCTTTTTGCATGTAATCAAAAAGTACCGATCTCGTCAAGTTCATTTGATGCTTCAGACAAATAGAATGATACTTCGGATGGTGGCAGGGATTCCCCTGAAGGAAAGTCAGTGAGGGCGAGTTAAAGCGCTGATGAAACATAGCAGATGGCTCTGAACAGCAGATACAGCCTCTAAATGTGCAGCTTCACACCTCAACAGAGCTGGCTGGCGATAATTAATTTCTATACTATTTTTTTTTTCAATTTCCAAAAGAAAACATGCTTTTTTTAAATTAAAAAATACTCAGTTTAGTATTAGGTTGATGCCCATAGGTTCTCATTAATTAATCTAGCCATATTCCAGGATTTATACTGTATGGTTGCAGATGTTCATTTAGTGCATGGATACCAATATTGCCATTATTTTTAGTTTGAGTCTAAGCTTTTTGAGTCTAACATTTTGTTTTGTCTGAGTTTACAGCAAGTTTGAACTGAAGAGAAACAGAGCATCAAAAGCAGACTGTAATCTAGCAAGAGTATGGTTTGTGGAATGGAGTCTGTGACAAACAGCATGATATCATCAGCATAAAAACAAACATTACAATGCTACAGTGAAAGAGAATTCATTCAGTATCCATTAATAGGAAAAATGCTCTGCAGTTTAAAGAAAAACAGATACATATATATGGTAATTTAAAAGGATTATTGACCTGATTTATAAATTTTTCCTGAAATTGTGCCTTTGTGTTTTTTGAATAACAGCCCTTGTTTTTCAGTATTTTTATTTTAATGTGAGTTCAAAATAAGGGGTGTTTTGCCAGGCCTTTATCATAAATTTCCATGTTGTTGAGTCTTTAATTCAGAGACTGCAGTACAACAGCAACCCTCTGAAGACGGAAAGAGGCTGATTCATTCATGGCTGGGAGGCAAGCGCTGTCACAGCTGCAATTTCATCTAACTGACACACAAACTCCAGCAGCATCCTTTGGTTTGAGTTACAGCAGAATCTTAAAACTTTTTCAGCCTGGGACCCCCAGAAAAGTGAGAAAGGGATTGTCTCATCTTGGAAGCCAGTCCCTTTAAGGTTTTCAACCGCCTCAGAAATGACAAACTTGTTGTCATACTGCAGCCCCCAGTGCAATTAAAGCACATTTTGCACTCTTGCCTTCTGGGGAACCTGCAGAAGAAATCTCACAAACAAATTTGGATCCTGGGAATCTGACAGTCTGTTTAATTGATGCATGTCATTTTTTATTAAAAATAATATATCACTTTGATGTAACATACTAGATAGTTTTCGGCAGCCATGCCTTCATGTATATGCAATTACAAGTATAGCAACATGGCCCCTATTGTTTATTTTAAGCATCACCACTTCACCCAGTTACATCAAGGCAAAATTCAAATCAAACCATTGTTGCCCTGTACTGTCAACACATAAAATTAACATTTTTAATCGGATCTTCTTTTACATTTAAAATGTCATAAACAGTAAATATGCATCAGATTTTAGATTAAGTTGTAAAAGATCCTTTTAGGAATTGGGAGTGCTTTTGTGAATTCCTTTGAAATGTTTGCTACCACAGTTTGATACATCAAAATAATTATTTCAGACAAGCCCCAGTAAATGAATAGAAATGAAATAGGACCATGACAAGCAGAAGAAACAGTGATTCTAACTGCATTTACACCATGAAGACAAATGCTGCAGATTACCTGATATAATAAACAGAGATGTTTCAGCATGGCCACTTTACAAGGTGACGTGTGACTGTTGAAACCTATATATGTTAAACTAAAGTGAAACATCGCTTTAAGTACAATTTTCCCATGGGTTTTACTTTCCTCTACAGCTGTAAGCACACTGTCTGCCACACTGCAAACAAACAGGGAGAGCTATGTATTTCAGTTTGAACTCAATGTTCAATCAGATAACTTTCTACGATGTGTACTTTTTGGCTTGACTCAGTCCTGATTCACAGATCAGTAAAACTGTCAAACTCCACAAAGAAAAACACAACATAATCCAACAGAACAACTAAATATTTACAGAATTCTCTACACAGCCATAAATTCCTGCCTCACTTAAAAATGAACTTAAGGGTCCAGTGTAATACTGATGCAACATATCCCCACCGGCTCTAGACTGCATTGTACTAGACGCTATAAAGCCTGTAATGGTGTTGTTCACAATGTTGATGGGTTTTTAGTGATTATAGGCTGTGGATCACTGAATAACCCAAAACCACAGTGATAAAAAAGTCATTTTCTATAAAGATCACTGAGGAATGAATACTCACTGGTAAGTTTTCTTCAAAGTCTGGTAATTACAAAAACAGGAGAAAACATGTCAACAGAGACCACGACGACCCCAACAAGTGGTGCAGGTTCCCCCGGGTGTCATTTTTTTTTCTTTGTATCTGAGATTTGTGTCAGACGTTGTGGGCTGTGGTGGGCCAATCAGTTTCATGTTGTGGACACTGGATATCAATGTAAAAACACATCATTCCCCAAAGCTTCATCAGATTTGACCCAGCAGTGTCTGAGATATTGAGCGTGAAGCTCAGGGCCCTGTTGGCCTGGTGGTGGCGCTGTGGTGGGACAATCAGGTTTATATTCACCATACTGGACCCCAGTGTCAAAATCCATCACTCCACCAAATTTCACCCAACACAGACCAGCAGAGGCTCAGAAATCACACAGGATGGACAGACGGAGCCTCCATTCCTTCCCCAACCTTCGATCATGGGGGGCGACAATAAAAATTGCTAACTAATTCCCTGGTTGTCAGCGGACATGACAAAGCAGTCAAAACGTGCTTTATGGGAATTATCGGCCTAACTGGAATGAAGTTTTGACCAATTGGATTGTTCAGCTGAAATTACTCATGATGTCAGTTTGGATAGCATCCTGTTGCATCACAAGAAGACATTAAATGCATCATTGGCCATATACTTAAACAACAATTGGAAGGAAAATAAGAATTTACCTGAAGAGAAGCAGGCTTATAATGGGGGTGTTGCAGACTTGAATTCCCAAATCAACAGGGATCATAACGGGCAGGGAAGGTGACTCCTATTACTGTTACTGCTGCTGAAGTTCCCTTTAGCACTGATGAACTTGCTGCTCAGTGACCAACAATCAAAGGCAGTGCTTTTACTGTGAAGCTCCCAGATGTATGTTTTTACGTGTGTGGGTGTTTAGATAAGGGTTGGAGAGAAATGGCACGCAAATATTTTCTGGATAAGACCAAGTGACAGAAACACCCATCTGCCTCAGGTCTAGTTTGTACTGACAAATGCAAAGGGCAACATCAAAATAAAACTCCTCATACATATGATGTACCTGACAAACCAAACAATAAAATTTGATTGTGTGTGTGTGTGTGAGAGAGAGAGAGAGCTCCTCCAAGCATCAACCCACACACAGATTGTTTTTCAGCGGTCGGCTCGTCTTGTCCATCCCTGCAGCGACGAATGAGGTTTTCAGGGGCTGCGTTAAAATGTAATGAAAACCAGGATGGGGAGCAGTTTCCATGAACCGACACTCACCTCCAGGCTCCCCATCTGCCTCACTTAAAAGGAAACGCCGTTCAATTTAAGAATTCCTATTTGTTATTTATATGGTCAATAACAGTCCAATCAAATCTCTCCCATGGTCACAAACAAGACAACCATTGGTCCAACTTGGGTTGCCATCAACTATTCAGTCTGTGGGCTGCACCACAGACAGTGACGTCACATAATTTATTCCACTGCAACTTCAACTTTATTGTCCCGAGGGAAATTCTGTTTGCAGCAAGACCAAAAGAACATGAGACACAATATGAACTCATTAGATAACATGCAGAAAACAACATCAAAGTCAAAGAAAACAGAGCCATTTCATCACATGCAATTTAAAGTGCTCTATATAAGGTTCAGACATGCGGGGGAACAGACAGATGCTTTAATCTAAAGAACAATACAATGCACCAGTTCACCATTTGCAAGTGAGACTCACAAGACCATGAAGTCAAATCAGAAACAAAGAAGAAGCCACTTGGTAGACACTTTCATCCAAAGCACTGATCCAGTATCAAGACTGCAAACAATTTTAGCCCAGGAGACAAGACACCTCACCTTGGCCGTGTTACTGTCAGTGTTTAAGTCAACACCATCCAAAGGCCAGGTCAAAGGTTAAGGACCAGAAACTGCATGGATCCAGATTAAGACTGTGATTGCTAGTCTGTCATCATAGGAGAATACAACTGGACATATGATAGAGATAACAGATGATAGAAGGCAGTGTGAGGGAGAATTCTGTTACCAAAAAAAAAAAGTAGTCTCAGTTGATATGATTTTGCGTACTCGATCGGGTTTGAGATAAATTTCCAAGGATTGTCAGTCAGAGCTAAGCTCTATTAGTGCCCTGCTTCACCATTTGAGCTGCACAGGATCACAGCTGGAAAAGATGGTAAATGTGACTATGATTGCACTCAGGAGGGTCTTATAGAGAAAATGATTTTCTGGCACAGAACTAACAACACGACAACTCTATAGAACAAAGCAAAAGCGCAGATTTAAACCTCCACTGTGTGATTTCACTATCGACAGTCCTGAAACGACTGTGCACTTTGAGGAGACTCTCTGAGACATGGTGCTGTAAACCAGCGCCGACTCACACAGACCAGCCATGTCGCTTTTTTCAGTCCAAAGTCTGCTGTCAAATTCCGCTCCAGACTCAGACTGTGTCCACACTAATCTGGGAGTTTTCATGCCAGACTGTTATGAGTCCACTCTAGTGTTTTCTCAAACTTTTCTAAAAGTCGCTCATCCATACCAAAACACAGAAAACAAGAAAACATGCACATTTTTAATAGACATAGAAACTTGCTGCTGCTTTCTAATCATCAGAATAAAAAATTTAATAGTGCAAAAATGGACAAAAGGGACACGACCCGACCAACTTTTAAGGGCGGTCAAAATGTTTTTGAGTAATGAAATGTTTCAGCCAGTAAATCTGCTGACAGTGAATGTCAGGCTGTGGCAGCAAATATGAGTAAATATCAGAGAATGATTTTCACTGCTCGTATATATGTTTTGTTTTTTAAATAAGCATTGAACCACAGTGAAATATCACTTTAATAAAAGAAGAGTGAAGCTGCAGAAAAGAGGCCGTGGCCATAACTAACGGAGGCGGCCTGAGCAGGACCGGCATGTTTTCATAATAGTGTTTGTTAGCTGTGGGGCTTCGCTTGATTGAACAGTCAATTGCATTCCTGGAGTGGATGGATGAGTGAATAACTTCCATGGCAGGACCAGGAGTTTACCCCTGCAGATATGTTCAGCTCTTATGCGGTGGACAACAGCAACAGTACGGCTGCCAAATACTGTGCTAATACCAGGAATCTGCTAAACTCAAGGACTTTCTCCGATACCAAGAACAACATGAACATTTCAAAGAAAATAATCATTATTTTCTAACTTTATCACAAATATATTAAAATAGCATGCTGATTTTTTTTTTTAACATCCAAGTAATAAACAGGCTCAGAGCTTGTTAACGGACTCTGGGTTTTGGTAGCTCGTTAGTCAGAAAAGTGAACTTGTGACCAGAGGTTTTGCCAGTTCAAACCCGGCCTGGGAAAATCTGAAAGGGCCTAATGAGCAACACATGCTTTTCCTTTCCTCAACAGCTTCAGAGAAGGTATGATGAAGCAAGGTGTTAAACCATTGCATGTGCTATTTCACACCCCAAACTTTTATTCTTTTGTAAGCTGTGCATATTTTCATCATTAGCGGCAAGTGGACTTCCTGCTCAAAGAAAGGTAAAATAAAATATTAAAACAAAACAGCGTTGGATTTTATTTTACTTGATTTCTGTTGCTGGACTCGGCCTCTCCCAGTCTGCAGCTGTATGAGTCTGATTCAGAGTATTGATTCAAAAAACAACATATACAGTCTTCAAATTTTCCCTTAGTACATAGATGTTAATAAAAAAAAAAAAGTAAAGTATGGCGACTGGAGTTGTTTTGGCTGTGAACAAGTGGTATCGGTGCATCCTTGGAACTAATCCGGCAGCGTGAGGCTACATGACTGAGCTAAGTGACCGAGCTGAAGCTACCAGACCAAATCATTTGCATAGTAATGCCTTCCAACTACGCGTCTGGCGTTGGCGAGCGGCAGCGGCCTGCCTCGCCTGGCAGACCTGTCAGCGGGATGTGTGCAGCCCAGACAGCAGAGAGAGGTTTCCAGAACACAGCAGCACTCCCTCCATCAGGGAGGGTTTTTCTTTTTTTCAACAGGGATCAATCAGGGTGAGAAAGGAAGCATCTCACTGGCTGGTCAATTTGTTGTTTTTTGGGAGTGGGTTGGGTCTGCAGTGATGGGATCAGTGAAGGAGGAAGTCGTAGGAGGAAGGAGGAAGGTGTAACCTACCTGCATTATGTCTTATATGGGAGGGTTTAGTATGTTTATATATTTCAAACTCAAGAGTTCATAAATCTTTTCCATTGTCTGTGCTAAACACTTGGTGTCTGGTAGCTCCTTCCTGTTGCACAGGAAGTGGTGTGTTTTATGTGTCTGGTGTGTTTGGAATAAAGAGAAGAAGAAGACTTGGGTCCTTAGCATGAGCAGCAATAGCCATCACGTCTGAAGAGCCAAGTCCCGCCCACACTGTTTGATTGACAGGTGATCTCTGGAAAGTGCAGTGCAGAGTGTTTGTCAACAAAAACAGATGGAATTTAAACAAGCAGGCACTCAGTCGAGCACAGATCTCCAACAAGGTCACAGCTGGAAGTTATGGCCCTGTTTGTGTTAAGCCCCGCCCCCTTTTGCCGCTGCTGTTGGTACAGGACCCGCCCCTTTCAGTCAACCAGCAGGGAAAGATGATCAGGTCTTCCTTGACCCATGACTAACTTCTCCACCGGGTTTCGTTATATTACACTGGTGCGTTTGGAAACTGTGGCCCTGTTTGTGCTAAACCCCGCCCACTGCCACGCCCCCTGGAGGCCCAAGAATGAATCACTTCTTCGCTGACTGATGACAAACCTTCCCAACATGTTTCATGCAAATCCCTCCAGCACGTTTTAAGTTATTCTGCTGATGGACGGACAGACAGATGGACATAACAATCAACTGGAGGGTTCACTTCCTTGGTGGAGGTAAAAATAAAAAAAGAACGATCCTGAACACTTTAAAGAGCAACTGTTCCAAGTAATCAGGAAGTTATCTAGAAGACAGATAACTTAAATGGAGCTACTGGATGAAGAGAAAGAATGAGAAAGAGAGATAACAGTAGATAATGTGGAAGAAAAAGACAGTTTCAGATGAAAAAGTAAGAGAAAGACTCATATTTGTGTGTACTGGACAAAGAGAAATAAACAGAAAGAGAGAGAGAGAGAGAGAGAGAGAGAGAGAGACTGCAGAGAGAGCGAGAGGAAAAGCAAACCACTCGGAGAGGAAGAATAACGTCTTGTCCCAAATGGGCTCTGGGGACGCTTCTTTACTTCCCTCACTCTCCCCGCCGGCTGCAGCTCTCCTTTAAGAATAACCATCTCACTACCCATCATGCCGTTTGTTTGGTGTCCCTCCTCAGCACAAACACACATGGTGTGTTTACTGTCAGCGGAGGGTTTTAGCAGCCAGCAATCGCCATGGCAGCAAACAAACAACAAAGTCATCTGGCTGGCCAGCGCCAACGCCAGCTCTGTTAGGTAGTTTTCCACTGTGCAGATCAGAGCAACAACAACGATGGTGATGATGATGATGATGATAATGAAGATAATTAAGGTTGTTAATTAGGAGTAATAAGTTACAAGTGATAGGATTACATAATCAGACTACAAAAATTATGTTCCAGGCGTAGCTTGTAATTGAGGGCTGGAGAGAAGTCAAGCAAGTATGACGATGATGATGATGATGATGACGATAATGACGATGACGATGATGACGATGATGATGACGATGATTATTGAGGTTTTTGGAGTAACAGATGAGTACAGTGTAGTAACCAGTTATAACTGTCTTCTTTTGTATGATTCAAAGAGAAATTGTGCAAGGATGAAGACAGTGATGATGATGATGATGATGAATAAGTTTAAATAACAGGTTGTTTAATGTAAGATAACATTAAATGATGTCACACAAATGGTCATTTTAAACTGGAGGAGTTCAGTTAGTGAGATTTCCATTTTGGGCTAAAAGAGCAGATCTGTCAGGATGATGATGATGATGATGAGGAGGAGGACGACGATGAAGATCTTGGACAAAGTTTTACCCATCCTGTATATATGCATACATCCAAAATTCAAAATGAAATTATGTGTTTTTTCTTACAGCCTGTTCCTCGTGCTCTCAGGCTCTTTGTTGCTGTTTGTTGCATGAAAACCTTGAAACCTGCTGCTGTTCTGCAAACAGACAAAACTGATTCACACTTTTAGGACCATTTTCACATTTCTGCCTGATGTGCTGAAGGGTTAAAACCATCAGTTTTATATGTTTATATAACCTCCATATACTTTATTGTTATTTACATCTTTTTTGACGTCTGTGTATCCTGTTACTGCTGCAATGACTCACTTTCCCCACAGGGATCAATAAACTAGAATATGATTCAAAATAAAAGGGATTACAGTATTTTATAGCTGCAGTCCCACTTCCTGCTGCACTAATGTTGCTTTATTTCTTTTGAAAAATATAATTTTGTTCTTTTTTTTGTCCATTTCTAATTGTATGGAATGGTCTGTGAACTTAAACACACATTTGAGTTTTATATTATAATAAAGTCATGTAGCTCCACAGTTTATTATTCAACAGAGAAATGCCTGCAGTACTAAACGCAGGCTGGATGCAGCGATCCTGCATCAAGGGAGATTTTCACTAATTTAAAAAACCTGTAAACTGCTGGCAGGGGCCGAATCTGCTGTGGAGTTTTCCACTGTGGGAGAAAAGAGCTCTTCTGCAATGATGAGGATGATGAGGATGATGAGGATGAGGATGAGGATGGTGGTGAAGAATTGGGGCAGTGGACAGATGGTAGGTCGTGGCGATGGCAATTTTGCTTTGTGAGTTAAAGGAGAAACGGCGCAGGGATCAGGACAACGATGAGAACAATGATGATGATGATGATGATGATGATGATGATGATGTTGATAATGATTAAAAAGTGGGTGTATCTTCCAAAATTCAACTTTATTCTGAGCAAAGTTCTTAAAGTCTACAGCTGACAGCAACAGAGTTTCAGGTTTTCATGCCAGCAATCATTTGGTCAGAATAGTTGCCAAATTCTCTAATTGAAATTTGAGTGAAATCATAAAATGATCTTGTTGATGATGAGTCATTCAAAATAATCCACCTTCCATCTGTTATGGAAGACGGACTGTTAGGACTGCTGCACTTATCTTAAGTTAAGGCAGACAGTCGTGTTACCAATAATTATAATTAACATGTAGCTTACATCTGCATATGAGCACAGCACTCACTCACTCACACACACACACACACACACACACTCACAGACTCAGCTCCTGACTGAGAGGTGACGTAGCAGCCGGGTGGAGTTTGGAGTTAAGAACAGAAACCTGCACAAGACTGACCAGTAAACACTCAAAAAGAAAGTCTATGCACATATCCTGATCTTTTGACTTGTTATAGAGGAAATTTTCTCCAGTTTCAATCGCTATACTCTTTGGGGGAGGGCCTACTGAAAATAATAATAAAAAAATAAATAAAGAATCTGTGCACTTAATGGCGAGTATTTTGTCTTCTATGTCTCAAAAAACATGACTTAATGTCTCTCTTTATGTTTCCCCCCTAAAAAGCTCATAAGAAATCCATGTGGATATTTAGTCCTAATGTTGCTGTTTTACTGGGGGCACAACATATAAATTACACATGAATGCTTAAACTGTGTGAATTTATAAGCCATATAAGCTCTATTAACCATGGTAGACTGAATTAAAGATGCTATGTGCTATTCCTCAAAATTAAGACCACATTTCCCATAAACCCAGTTCCTGCTTCCAGTGAAAAAAAAAAAAAAAAAAAAAAAAAAAAAATTTT